>ML783946.1:349072-416103 GCA_009831015.1 Picea engelmannii | reverse complement strand
AGAACAAGGTTGTTTTTAAGGGGGCGGACATGTTAAGGTCCTAACCCGCACATAGGTAGATCAATGTCTTTGGATGTAATAAAGGTCAATATTAATAAGACCTTTAAATAAAATAGAATAAGGCGGATGTAAGAAGACCTGATAGAAGCTTCCGCTTCTAGAAGGATCTTCCTCTAGATGCTTCTTTTTAGTATAAATAGGAGTCAAGGGTATGAGAACCCTATCTTGGATATTATTGTAATAGAGCACTGCTCGACTGGAGGTTGCCCCCTTGAAGAGGCCTGTGAACATTGCTATCTGATTCAAAGTGCTATTTCTGTTGCTATTTCATATATCATTTTTGTGTATTGTGAAGATTATGCTGGATATTTTACTGTTATTCTGTCATTTCTAGCATTTGTTTCTATTCTGCATATTTTATATATCTGGTATCTTGCACTATCTTACTAGGTGTTGTATCTCCTGGAAAAAAAATTCATCTTTAATCAAATTGATACATGTATATAACAAGTCCATGATTTTTATTACCTCTTTTCCTTGTCTATCTAGAGCAGACTGATCAAATGCTGGTGGAATTTCACATTCCTTTACTTCTAGTTGTTCCCTAGATGAAGAATCTTGTTCTCCTACAAATTCTTTCCTTGCTTCTTCAAACGTATGCCTCTCTCTCCTTGGATCAAACAAATGTGCCTTATTTGTATCTCTTCTGATCCCTGATCCTTCTGTAGTCTTTCCTGGAGTCACCCTATCTTCTCTTGTAACAGTGCCTCCTCTAGTAATAACAACAACTCTAGAGTCCTCACCACGAGGTTTTGATGATATTAATTGGACTTGTTGGTTTCCTCCTCGTCTCTTCTGAAGTTTAGCTAACAACATTGGACAGTCTTCAATGACATGATCAAATGAGTTACAATAGTTGTAAGTAGTAAAAGGGTTATGACAATCCCTTTCCAAATGTCCTGGTTGTGCACAATTATAGAAAATGATCTGAACTCGACCTCGGCCCATTCCTCCTCGTCGTCCTCTTCCTCTGAATCCACCATGAGGGTTGAAGTTTCCTCTTCCTAGGGAGTTGAACTTTGAATTATTTCCTTCTTGTTGTTCTTCTCCTTGAATTATATATGTATCCCTTGATCTTTCATGCATGAGATCATAAGCCCTACAATCCTTCTCATCATGCCCCAAAAATTTGCAGAATGTACAATAAATATTGGTAGGTGTCTGGACATATTTTTTCATATAATAACATTCACCAGGGTGATGTCTAGTTCTACATACCTCGCACCAGGGTACAGTATCCTACTTCAAATGATTAGGTGCTCTAGAGGCCAAATATTCATTAAATAAAGGATAGTGCTCTCTGTCATGGCCCTCTGATTTACATATGATACACTAGATATCTTCTCTTTTCTCTTTTCCTTTATCTTTCTTCATATCTTCCACCTATAAAGATAAACTAGTTAACTAATTCAAAATCTGATTCATACCTGGACTAGATTCTTCTACAATGGATGATTATAATTTCATGGATATCTCATGTGCTTTAGCCTGTGAAGTGACCTTCTGTTGCATCATATGAAATCTGATATGTGGCAGGAGGGAAACAATGAACCATTCCTTATTTTGTTTGTAGTGGATTTGAAAACTCAAATGACCTATCAGAGTATTAAACCTCTGATCAAACTCCTAAACAGGTTCAATTACCTTCTACTTGATGTCCTTCAGTTCTGCAATACACCATGACTCCAACTTAGGGTTCTTGAATTCTGCACTCAACGAAGTCTTAATTTCATTTAGCGGTTTAGGTTGTCTGTGTCCTGAAGAAAATTTCATATACCAGCTCAGTGCACGGTCCCTCAAGGTAGTACTAAATTGAGTTCTCTTAACAGCTTCGTCGGTGACTTGCTTAATTCTCCATACAACTTCACATAAGAACCAATGCTGGTCAGGATCTTTAGATCCATCTCCTCTGAATATGGGTAACCTCATTTCATCTACCATAGATCTTCCTTGGTTTCTCGACTGGGTATGTACTAAACTACTTATAATAGTAATCCGATTGCTCTAATTACTCTAGTTACTCTAGTGACTTAATGTTGCTAAAACAACAAGAGGAGTAATAGTACTTACTTCAACAGTAGGCACAGTTTCTGAAGTTTCTGGTTCCCCTCGACGAAGTTCCTTAACCTCTACTTATTTTTTTCTTGCAAACTCTGAATACTCTTTGTCTGTTTGATCTTCTTCTTCTCCACTGTATAATCCCTTGTCTCCATAATTCTTCTTAAATAGTTTTGCAAGAGGAACCTCTCTGAACGATCTCCCACTACGTGTGTGTCCAGCCTTTGTGTCACTGTCGCTGTCTGAATTCTTGAACATTAGCTTCACTGTATCTTCAGGATATTCTTCTCATGCAATAACATCTTAATATTTAGCTTCAAGAAGTGTAGAAACTTTCCTCTAGGTCCCTTAAAGAAATACCTCTCTGCTTGACTATACGATTCTACTCTATCGATAAAAAACTCAGTAATGTATCCTCCAATAGTGCTATCAAACCACAGATCCACTTCTCTAGACACAACGTTACCGACTCTCTTGAATTTCTTAATCAATGTTGTTGTCCAAACCACAGGTGGTTTATATCTGATCTCAAACTGAGTGTTTTCTAATCTGGCTAACCACTCGTATAAATCCTTATGAACTCCTCCAAAGAAAATCTTGTGTATGTTGGTAAATATGTACCTTCCCAACCAATCTTCTATACCAATTCTATGATTCTTTTTTTGAGTTTCGACGATGTCCTTTTGTTGTTCTTTTATCCAATGTTAAATTTTTGTCTTCGATGGAAACCACCTTGAAATTCCCTCAAGAAGATCTTGGTCCCAGAAACAGAACCATTTTTTGGCACGGGGGTACACCCAGGGTTCAACTCTTACAACACACCAAAAAACCCTAACTGTTGGCCCTTTCGACAACACCTATGGCGCAGATGCAGTCTCACCCAAAGTAGAAATAGGGGGGTTGCAAGACAAACGTGTCTACAACCAGAGAAAATGCAAAGTGGACCCAGAACAATAACATAGATAACCTAGGTATTCTTATCAATATTATGCTTACTTCACAAATTTATATCTCTGGTTTAACAATCATGCAATAAAAATATAACAAATAACCAACAACACAACGTCAACCACAAAGAACAACAAGATTTACGTGGTTCACCTTCTCCCTAGGGCTATGTCCACATAACTATGTTTCTTGATTTATTAGATGAAAACATATAGTTCTATCTTCTCACTTAGCTGCATATCTCTCTCTCTTTCTCTCTTTCTCTTCCCTCCCTACGCACTCAGCTACAAGGTTGATCTTCGCACCTAGCTGAAGATCCAAAATACAGACTCAATATTGCTCTCAACAACAATAATCAATAATGAACAACAACAATATGATCATAATATGAAAAACGAACAACAATGAACAACCCTCTCAACTCTTATAGACCTTTATTTATACATTACATGACTCTTGGACAACCTTAGACCGAATTCTAGGTGTCAAAACCCTAGATCCAAAACCCTAGGTCCACTTGACCCCCATTTTAATGGCTTTGCTAGCCTGTTCTTCCCTCTTTTCCACAAGGTTCTCCAAAGTATATGATGGTGTCTTCTTCCCCTTGATGATTTTTCCACAATCCATCTTCTTTGCTTCTTTATCTTCCTAGATCTTCTCTCCCAACATATATCTTTTCCTTTACTTCGCTCCTTCTTTTATGCTTCTTTAACCACTTCGACCCTTACTTGGTTTATGTTCCTTCCACGTAGTTCATACTTCGTCTTTCCTCTTATTTAATCTTTTCTTTCTTCCTTAATACCTAACCAAGGGCCAACAAGTCCATTCATGTCTATTGGACAATATTTAACCAACTCATTGATTCTTGTCTAGCCCATGTGGCTAACTAAACTAACTAAGATTTCATCTGCTTAATCCTATGCAAGTGAAATATTTCAACAATGGATAACTCTGGAATCAATTTAAATTGCTATGGATTGGTTATCAATATTACCTTCTACTTTAATCATGGGGGATTGATACTGTTCTTGCTTGTTGTCCAAGGATGCATGGATCCTTGGCATGCTTCCTCCCATGTCTTCAATTGTTTCAGCCTCTTGAATGTTGTGGACAATCCTCATTATTTCACCTTTGTGATGGAATTCCCTATATAATTGATTTCCCTCACATCCCCAACATTGTATAGTTTACTTCCTTGGCCTTTTCCCAAATGAATTTTCTTTCTTATGCTCATTTTGGGTTGATTTTCCTTGTTGATTTGTTTTTTATTTGTTCTTGAAAAAGGGTGACTTAAAACGTTTTTTCATTTTCTCTTTCTTAGCCTTCATATTTTCATTCCATGACCTTTGGAATACTGACCTCCCTATGCTCTGATCATAAATATGATTTTCTCTTCTGATGGTCTCATCCAAATTCTTGGGGTTATCATATTATATCTTTTCACTATAGAAAGAAGGAAACCCACTCAAAAAACTTTGTATTTTTACCTTCTCATCCTTTATGAAATCCACATACTTCAACAACTCAAAGAACCTCTTCTCATATTCATCCATTTTCATTCTTCCCAACTTGATTTCAAAGAACTATTTCATCTTTCTTTCATAATAATGTTCAGACAAATATTTCTCTTTGAAATATCCTTTGAAATACCTCCATGAGACCTTCCTCTCATCAAAGTGTTTTACTTGCGTAAGTTGATCCCGCTACATGGTTTCCTTTCCTTTCAAGTGTTAGGCTTAAATTCATGTTTCTACCCTGGAGAGATAATCATGCAACTGGAAACATTTCTTCATTTCCAACAACCAATCCTCAGCCTATTCTCCCTTCCAATACTCATAATTGATTGTAGGTGGATTTATTTTCTTGATTTCACCTTGAAATATTTCTACCGTAGGCCTTCTCCTATATATCCTAACATGAGACACACTTGAGATGGTTCCTAGCCCTGAAATTGCAATTGTAACACACCTAGACTTCGACCTGTTGGGCTATGCCACACTTAAACTCTTGTAGAACTTAATACATTGTAACATACTCGGCCTTCCAGGACGGCCATTCCAACTCAATAAAAACAAAAATACCATACACATATATATATATATATATATATATATATATATATATATAAATTTAAACACAAAAATGCATTCTACCAATATACAGATTCATGCAAACAAATAGTAAAAATATACATGCAACATACACAGGAAAAACCCATAAATATGACACATGTATAAATGAACAACATGTAAATTAACACACAATTGATACTTATCTTTTATAGAAGACCACCAACTGCATGTAGACCTTCCACGATCCTCCCATATTTAGACCACACTTCTCATAATTCTCAGCAGTGGGTCACCCCCGAGTTGGGACTAAACTCCAACCAGGTAAAGGAATTCCTAGGCTAGGCTGAGATAACTAACAACCTACAAACTCTCATTCCCCACATGCCTTTCCCACCCTAGGAAGTGTTCCTCTTATCTACTCAACAGTCCTTGGCCTGCCCCATTTCCCTTTCAGGGCTTCTGCAACAGGTCAAACATGAATTCTCAAATCACTATAGCTGCAGTTGGGCTCCCTCTGGAAATCACTTTCCCAACAATTATCTCACCTAGAGAGAGTTGGTCACAGGCTTGACAACCTGTCTCTTCAATACCACGGGTATGAAAACCCGCTTCTTTAATCCATCTCTCTAGTCAACTAGGTACAGGCTCAGGTGAAGGAAGCAAAAAAAAATGGGTATGGAACATGTGATGGCAGTGACCATGCTCAGGCTAGGAATGAACATGGCAACACCATAAATCAGTTAAGGAACAATGTTGGTTAGGGTAGAGTATGGGTATGCTACTTGTGATAGGGAGGTACTTCATACAACTTTTGGGTTGCAGAGGTTGAACGATGGAGGTCTTGTAGTCAAAACAATGGCAGACTAGTGAATTGTGAAAAAATTGTGAAAAATTCCAGCGTGACTCGGGAGAATGGTCCCCAATGAAATAATTTTCCCCACATAAAACTGAATGTGCCCTGTTTGACACATGGCCCTCCAGGAGCTCGTTCTTCTCCAATTTTAAATCATTCCCCTTCCCATAAGAACTTAGGATAATATGATATTTATATTTATCTTATCCTTAAGGAATAATAATGTAATATTCCCTTAGAGATAAGCCCTCTAGATTATCCCCTTTCCTAGGCTCTTAGCCACCCCCTTTCCATTCCTAGTGGAGTCTATTCTATAGAGGGAAAAACCCTCTACGAACTACACCAGGGTTCTAAAATGTAGGCAGAGCTAACCATCTAAATTCTCCTACTTTTTATCAACTATCCCGACATTACCCCATAATCATACATAAAAGACAAGGTATAGGGATCTGGTAGGCATATCCTAAACTCCGCATTCGGTGTCGATCCCTTTTCACTTAGTTGTGTCTTGACTACAATTATCCTCCCAAGGATGACCTGCATTCACCAAAATACAAACAAGAAACTACAAGCATGCATTCTACATATGGATTAGTGGGTTAGACATCATAAACAAGAAATGTGAACAAATCATATGAGTTTAAGACGTCATTTGGCAGGACGGAAAAAGTACTTCTTTATATTAATCTCACAAAACTCACTTACAATTTGAGACCGACACTACTCCTTGAACTTGGTCCTGGGCTCCTCTTCACAATGCACCAACTTCTTCCATGTCTCCTTCTCCTCTCCAGTTCTCTCTAGGGGAATGGCAAGGGCTTGCAATGGAGAAAAAGGGATTTCTTGCTCAAACTCACAATGTGGTTGACAAATATTGGGGAAAAGGGGAAATACAGAAATGGGCAGAGTTTCTATGCTCTCGTGCTTCTCCTTGGCATGGGACCCCAACCCCTTCTTTTATAGTCCAGAAGAGATAGTAGCAGTTGGGGTGACTAGCTATGGGTAGTCAAATGGTTAAGCAACAACCCAGAAACTAGTATCTTTTGTAATTTTGATTTTTCGCGATATTATGTGAGTGTACGCGGGAAGTAGTGGTGCAGGGCATGTACACCTTCAAAAAAATGATTTTTAGAAGAGCTTGTTCAGTGATGTCTTGGAAAAGAGAGAAATTTAGATGGCCTGATGTCAGGTATGCATGTTTGGTGTAATTTAGGGTTATAATAGATGCTCCTTAATGTGTTAGATCAAAAGAGCATATGATGGTTGAAATACATTACAAATGTTCACCAATGTATGGAGTGAGTGAGCCCAGGGACCAGAGTTCGGGAGGTGTGTTGGCCCTTGGGTATGGAATCAAGTGAAGATCAAGGAAGAAGAGGTAAAATGCGAACTTCACGAGAGACATAGTGACTGTTACTGGGTCAAAGTAAGCAAAAGAGCAAAAAAGAAGGAGCGAAGCCCAAGAAAGCTAGACGTTGGATGCGGAGATCAGGGAGGACAAATAAGCAAGGTATATGGATCAAGGACAAATCATATAGTGGGAAAATCCATTGTTAGCACCGAGTGGGAAGAAAGGAGAGATAGTCTAGTGAAGCCTAGGAAAAGAGGGTCAAGTTGACCTAGGGTTTTAGACACCTAGGGTTTGTATATCTAGGGTTTGTATATCTAGGGTTTGTATACCTAGGGTTTGTATACCTAGGGTTTTTATACCTAGGGTTTTGACACCTAGGTATCAACCTAAGGCTATCGATGAGGGACTATATTATACAAATAGAGGTCGAGAGGACTTGGGTCAGGTGGGTACCATTGTTGAGCATTGTTATTGATTGTTGTTCATTTAGAGAATATTGTATTGTGAGTAAGAGAAGTGTTGGGAGTAAGAGCCTTCTAGCATTGTAAGATCTTTAGTTGGGTGCAAAGATCAAGTCCTGTAGCTGGGTGTGCAGAAGGGGAAGAGGAAGAGAGAAGAAGAAGAAGATCTGCTAGCCGAGAGCACAGACAAGAACTATAAGCTTTACCTTAATATATCATTAGCACAGTTTTTTGGATGTATCCCTAGGGAGAGGGTGAACCACATATACCTAGTGTTATGTGTGTATGATTGATACTTCATCTTTGTCTTTGATATACTATTATTGCATTATCATATTAGATCAGATATATAGAATGTGGAGTAGATTTTAGTGATAAGTGAGCTAGGTATACTGTGTTGTATTGCATCAAGATCCACTTGATATTCCCTTGGTTGTAGACATCTCTATCCTGCAACCCCCCCATAGCTACTTCGGTTGAGACTTCATCTGCTTCGCAGGTGTTTCTAGAAGGGCCAGTAGTTAGGGCTTGTTGGTGCGCTCTTGGAGTGAAACTTGGGTCTACCCCTATGCCAACAAATGGTTTAGTTGTCGAGATGAGAATCTTCATGAGGGAATTTCAAGGTGGTTCCCATCGAAGACAGAGATTCAAAAGTGGATAGAATATCAAGAGAGGGACTTCATTGAAGCCCAAAAAAAGAACCCTAAGCTGATTACTGAATATTGGCTGCAAAGATACATTTTCACCGATATCCATGAGATCTTCTTTGGAGGAATCCATCAGGAGTTGTTTGAGTGGTTGGCTAGGTTAGTTGATACCCACTTTGAGATCATATCTAGACCCCCTGTGGTTTGGATGCCGTTGCTGATACAGAAGGTTAAAAGAGTTAACAATGTTGTATCCAGAGAAGTAGATCATTGGCTTGATAGTACCATTGGAGGGTATATCATCGAATTTGTTGTTGATAGAGTAGAATCGTATAGCCAAGGCAAGAGATACTCTTGCAAAGGACCCAGAGGGAAATTTTTTCATTTTATGAAGTTAAGAATCAATATGCTCTTGCATAAAAACCACATCTTGAAGACACAGTAAATTGGTTGGATCTGAAAAGGATGATGTTCTGGAATTCAGACAACGATAGTGACACAGAGGTGGGACATACGCACAGTTGAAGAGTATTTCGAGGGGATCACCTTGAGAACCTCTTTAAGAAAAACTATGGAGATGAGGCAAATATAACAGACGAAGAACGTCCAGAACCCTCTAGGCCAGAGGAAGGAGAAACAGAAGAAATTTTCCAAGACGAGCCAAAAAAATCAGGAACTGTGCAGACTGCTGAAGTAATTATCATTAACCCTCCTGTTGTTTCAACAACACTAGGAAATAAGAGTCATCAGATCCCTTAGAGTGTTACTACTAGAAGTTCATCATATACTTAGACAAGAAACCCAGGTATCTCTATGGAAGATGAGATGAGGTTCCCTATCTTTAGAGGGGATGGATCTGAAGACCCAGATCAACACTAGATCGTATGTGAGGCTGTGTGGAATATTAAGAATGTCATTGATGAGGCCGTCAAAAGAACCCAGTTCAACACTACTCTTAGATATCGTGCACTGAGATGGTACATGAAGCTTGTCCAAGGACTTGCACAACCCCTACCATTGAATGAGATCAAGAATGCGCTGATTACAGAATTCAAGAAACCCAAATTAGAGTCACAATGTATTACAGAGCTGAAGGAGTTCAAATAGAAGGTTGTTGAACCTATCTGGGAATTCGATCAGAGATTCAAGACCTTAACATGTTGATTAACTTTTAAGATCCTAGATGAAAAGAACAAAGAATGGTTCATTGTTGCGCTATTACCACACAATGGAGTTCCTCTGATGCAATAGAAAATTGCTTCACAGTCTGAGGCACTGGAGATTTCCATGGATCTTGAATCAACCCCTATGGGAGAATCCAACTCATGTATGAGCCAGATCTTGAGCCAACTGACCAGTTTGGATTTACAGGTCGAAGAAATAAAAAAGGATAAGGGAAAGGACAAAAGAGAAGACATATGGTGTGTCAAATGTAGATAAGAGGACCATGATAAGGAACACTGCCCTGCATTTCATGAATATTTGGCCTCAGGAGCTTCGAGCTCTTTGAAGGAAGTCACATTACCCTAGTACAAAGTATGCAGAAATTGACATCACCCTGGTGAGTGCTACTATATGTAGAAGTATGTTCAGACACCCACAAACTTGTATTTCACATTCTATAAGTCAGTAGGGCATGATGACAGAGATTGTAGGGCCTTTGACCTTATGCATGAAAGATCAAGAGACATATACAAGATCCAAGGCAAAGTGCATCAAGAAGGAAACAATGCACAATATAACTCCCCAAGAAGAGGGAATCTCAATCCTTGTGGTGGATATAGAGGATGGGGACAAGGAGGAGGAATGGTTCAAGGCCAAGGACAAATACTTTTTTATAACTGCACCCAGTCAGGACATATAGCAAGGGATTTTCATAACCCTTGCACCACCTATAGTTATTGCAACTCTTTTTAGCATATCATTGAGGACTTCCCTATACTACTATCTAAGCTTCAAGAAAGACAGGGACCTCAACAGAACCCACATGTGCAACTAATATATACTAAACCTCATGGAGCAGACCCTAGAGTCGTTGTTATTTCTCGAGGAGGCATTGTTACAGGAGAATATAGAGTGACCCAGGGAAAGACTATAGAAGACTCAGGAGTCATAAAAGCTATGGAGAAGACTCAAAAATTTCATGCTAAGAAAGAAAGATGAACATTTGAAGATGCAAGGAAATAATTCAGAAGAGATCAAGGCTCATCATCAAGAACATGGCCAAAAGTAAGAGAATATGGAATGCCACTGGTATTCGATCAGTCTGCTTTTCCAAGAGAGGGAAAAGAGGTAAGTAAGCTCATTGAATTTTTGTATACTTGTATTAAGCTAATCCAGGATGAAAATGTTGTAAGGGAACTTCAACATTTAATCAAGAAATATGAGCTAGGAAAGATAGACCCCTTGTTGAATAGGGAAGTACACCAAATAGAGAAAGGGATAAGGAAAAACAAAGAATTACACTTGAATGCTCAGATAGGAGAGTATGACATAAACTATGTGGTCCTCGACTTAGGGTCAAAGGTCAATGTCATGACGAAGCAAACTTGGGCACTGATGGGAAAACCCAAGCTGATATATTCCCCTATCAGGCTTCGCATGTCCAATCAACAAGTTGTCCGCCCATTTGGATGATTGGAGTATGTCTCTGTGGACATCGACGGAGTTAGAACCTTTGCAGATTTTGAGGTAATTGAAATTGTTGATGACAACTGCCCTTACTTGGCACTGTTAGGAATTGATTGGGGCTTCAACAAATCTATTGTTGTTGATTTGAAGAAGAGATGTATGACATTTGAAAGAGACAGCCTAAGGGTCATTGCACCTTTAGATCCAAATGAAGGTCAGAGATACACATAACCCATTAGAGAAGAAGACCACACATATGAATTTGAGAATATCTACAAACTAACACCCAGACAACAAGATTACATTAATCCTACGACTCATGGGAATATTAGCTGGTGAAGTGATAGTGTATGCTCATCAAACTCAGAAGAAGAACTGGAAAATTGGCAAAATCAGATGTATGAAGTATCCACAAGAAGGTGTTCAAGGATGACTAGAGAAGTTCGCTAGATTGGTACAATAGTGAGAAACTTACCCACCTTTGATGGTTTGAATCCATTAGAGACCTTCTTGTTGGACTTTGAAGAAAGTGTACCAACACAATAGAGACTGTTGGAAATGGATGAGGCCTTTAAAGCTACACCAACAAGATGGTGGGAGATGCACAAAAGAAATATTACAGACTGGGTACAATGTCGAACCTTGATGATAGCGCGGTTCTCAACACAAGTAGAAAGATGCAAAGTGAGTTACATAGGTCAAGGCTTCCCAAAGGACCATGTTGAAGCTGTGAAGAATCCTAGAGTGATATTCAACAAAATAAATGGGTGCATAAATTCATCAACAGGATGGACACCACACCTATCAAATGGTACCTTCAAGTGGAGCTGTGCCTTGTCATTGCATATTGGGAAGGTATGATTCAGAATTTTATCACCACCTTTCTATTTGAGAGTGAATACCCTTCAGTAGACCAATCATTACCGATTATGAGTCAGAAAGTATTCGAAGAGGCATCTATCCCCCCTATGGAACAAGAAGAGGATGAATGGACTGCACCTCTCCAGAAATTGCAAGGTTGCTACAACATCAATGCCGATGACGATGATGATCCCAGGAAGATACACATATTTGAAACATAAGGCCAAAGAGATGTGGAAGGACCAAGAGCTAAGCTACCATTTATTGGTCAGCCAATCAAGATCAAAAAGGTCAATATTGGAATAGAGGAGACACCAAAGCTTGCCAATGTCAGAGATTATTGGGATGTTGTTACCATTGACAAGATTACAGAGCTATTGCATGAATATCAGGACTTGTTTCCAACCAAGTTCACTTATATGAAGGGAATCAAAGGACCTATGGGAGAGATGAGGATGCCTTTGAAATCAGATGCAAAGCCATTCAAGCAAAGACCCTATAGATTGAACCCGAAATACAAGGAAAAAGTGAAGATTGAGCTCGACAGAATGATGGAAGCATGGATTATTGAACCTATTGAAGAATTAGAGTGGATCAGCCCTATGGTGGTACAAGACAAGAAGAAAGGTGAAATCAGGATATGTGTAGACCTTAGGAAACTAAATCATGCATGTCTACATGACCCTTTCCCTACACCATTCACTGACGAAGTATTAGGCAACGTAGGAGGCCAAGAGGTATATTCTTTTACAGATGGATTTTCCGGATACCATCAGATCCAGATTGCCAAGGAGGACCGCCACAAGACTGCATTTTCCACAGAACGGGGATCATACCAATATACAGTGATGCCATTTGGACTAAAGAATTCCCCAACTATCTTTTCCAGGGTGGTGGTCGAAGAGTTCAAATAATTTATGCATAAATTTTTAGAAGCCTATTTTGATGACTGGACTATGTTTAGTTTGCTGAAAAATCATATTGAATGTCTAAGGCTAATGTTGGATAAATGCAGGCAGTGTCAAATTGCTTTAAATATGAAGAAGTGCATATTCTTCTCACCATTTGGAGTGTTATTAGGACATATTGTATGCAAGCAGGGATTGTTGGTTGATCCATCTAAAATTGCAATTATAGTTGATTTTCCACCTCCAACTTCAGTTAAACAACTACGCACTATGCTAGGACACAATGGGTATTACAGGAAATTCATTAAAGGCTATGCCCAAATTATAGCACCGATGGAGAAGCTGCTAAAGAAGGTCTGTCAGTTTGGTTGGACAGATGAATGCCAGCAGAGCTTCGACACACTGAAATAGAAGATGGTCACTTCACCCATTCTAGTCTTTCCAGATTGGAGAAAAGAATTTCATGTTCATGCCGATGTGTCATCCATTTCCTTAGGAGTTGTGTTAGCACAACCGAGAACAAAATACATCGATCACCCGTTAACCTTTGCTATTAGGAAGTTATCCACAACAAAAATTAACCACACCACCACAAAGAGAGAAGGATTGGCCATGGTGTATGCACTACAAAAATCCTGCCACTACTTATTGGGAGGACACTTTAAAATGTTCACAGATCACTCTGCGTTGAAGTACCTAGTCAACAAGCCAGTGTTGGGGGGGAGAATATGCAGATGGCTTCTATTGTTTCAAGAATATGATTTTTTGATAATAGTTAAGCCAAGAAGAATGAACAAGGGCTCTGACCACTTATCGAGGTTGGAACATGGATAAGAACCCACCATTTTGGAGGATACACTGTTGGATGCACAGTTTCTCACCATCAGAAATATCGATGACCACTTCATAGAAATAGTCAAGTTCCTATCAACAAGAATGGAACCTAGTGAGTATACAATTCCCCAGAAGAAACAACTAGTAGTGCATGATGTAGAATTTTCAGTGATAGAGGGTTAGCTATATAAGATGGGACTTGATGATATACTAAGAAGATGTGTTATGGAGGCCGAATGCCCATTATGTGTTATGGGTTAGCGGGTTAGCTCATGAAGGCATCACAGGAGGAAATTATGTAGGGAAATCAACTGCGCAGAAGGTTCTGCGAGTTGGCCTTTGGTGGCCTACCTTACACATAGATGATAAGGATTATTCTAGAGCCTGTGATGTGTGCCAGAGAGTTGGGATACCATCCAGAATACATGAAATTCCATTAGCATCGCAGATGACCCTACAAGCATTCGAAAAATGGGCCATTGAATTCGTGGGACTTATCAACCCACAGGGGAAGCGCACATGATCAAGGTATATCATTACTGCGACTGAATACTTAACTAGATGGGTCGAAGCCAGAGAAGTCAAGGAATATAGTACAAATATAACTAGGTGATTTATATTTGATGACATAATAACCAGGTTTGGATGCCCCAAGATCCTTATGAGTAACCAAGGCACACACTTCATCAATCAAATAGTTGAAGCATTGACTGAGGAGTTTACCATATACGATCAGAAGAGCACACCTTATCATCCTCAGGCAAATGGAATAGTTGAAGCATTAAAAAAAATCTTGGAGACAACAATGATGAAGATTTGTAATGTGAACAAGGATGACTGGGATTTAAGAGTACCTGTAGTACTTTAAGCCTATAGAACCACTTGCAAGAAACTGACCATGTAGACCCCTTTTAAGATAGTCTATGGTCTCGAAGTTGTTGTCCCAATGGAATACCTGGTGCCAAGATTAATGATTGCTTCCTTTATAGATATGAATGACACTGTATCTGTTCAAGAGAGGCTTGCACAGTTGGTTGAACTAGAAGAAAATAGATTTGTTGCAGGATTTCATCAGCAGGTTCAGAAGGACAGAGAGAAGGCCTACCATGACAGACACATCAAGAAGAAGGCATTCAAGCAAAGTGACTTAGTATTGGTGTATGACAGTAAGTTTATAAAACACCCAGGAAAGTTCAGAATGCATTGGCTTGGACCATATGAGATCACCTATGTTACAGAAGGAGGAGATGCGCAACTAAAGACGTTGAATGGAGAGTGGATGGAAGGGTTCGTAAATGGGAGTTGGCTGAAGTTGTACTATGACAACCAGTTTCCTCATAGCTCTCAGTAAAAACAAGAGGAAAAGGGTCTAGTTATCAGGTGCAGTTGAAACTGGGTACCAGACATAGAAAAGATAGTCTGCACAGGGATGGAGAGGAGGCATAAAGTAGAAAGCAAAGACTGCACTGTGCAGTCTAAATTCAAGGTAAAATAGAAGGATCAGATCTGAAGTGCCTCGGGATGAGTCACATGTGAGTGTTAGGGGACTGTTTTCCCTTGGGTATGGAATCAAGCGAAGATCAATGAAGAAGAGGTAAAATGCGAACTTCACGGGAGACACAGTGACTGTTACTAGGTCAAAGTAAGAAAAAGAGCAGAAAATAAGGAGCGAAGCCCAAGAAAGCTAGCCGTTGGATGAGGAGATCAGGGATGACAGATAAGCAAGGTATATGGATCGAGGAAAACTCATATAGTGGGAAAATCCACCATTAGCACTGAGCGGGAATAAAGGAGAGACAGGGTAGCGAAGCTTGGGAAAAGAGGGTCAAGTTGACCTAAGGTTTTAGACACCTAGGGTTTGTATATCTAGGGTTTTGACACCTAGGTCTTGACCTAAGGTTGTCGGTGAGGGACGATATTGTATAAATAGAGGTCAAGAGGACCTGGGTCGGGTGGGCACTATTGTTGAGCATTGTTATTGATCGTTGTTCATTGAGAGAATATTATATTTTGAGTAAGAGAAGTGATGGGAATAAGAGCCTTCTAGCATTGTAATATCTTCAGTTGGGTACGAAGATCAAGTTCTACAGTTGGGTGTGTAGGAGGGGG
This sequence comes from Picea engelmannii, assembly GCA_009831015.1. Classification (NCBI taxonomy): domain Eukaryota; kingdom Viridiplantae; phylum Streptophyta; class Pinopsida; order Pinales; family Pinaceae; genus Picea; species Picea engelmannii. The sequence continues at coordinate 400,310 of ML783946.1, read as the reverse complement.
AGAGGAAGAGAGAAGAAGAAGAAAAAGATATGCTAGCCGAGAACATAGACAAGAACTGTAAGCTTTACCTTAATATATCATAAGAACAGTTCTGTGGACATAGCCCTAGGGAGAGGGTGAACCACGTATACCTAGTGTTATGTGTGTATGATTGATGCTTCATCTTTGTCTTTGATATACTATTATTGCATTATTGTATTAGATCAGATATATAGAATGTGGAGTAGAATTTAGTGATAAGTGAGCTAGGTATACTACATTGTATTGCATCAAGATCCACTTGATATTCCCCTGGTTATAGACATCTCTATCGTACAATAGACCGATAACTACTTCGGTTGAGACTGCATATGCTTCATAGGTGTTTCCAAAAGGGCCAGTAGTTAGGGCTTGTTGGTGCACTCTTGGAGTGAACTTTTGGGTCTACCCCTGTGCCAACAAGGTGTCATATGCAAAATAACAATTTGTCTCACCGAGGTGGGCATACCCATGCTCAGGATGAAATAAAATCATGGTTGCCAATCAAATACACTGTAGATCCATGTCATATAACTATATAAAGTGTAGTTGTGAACAAAACATAGTGGATATACATCTCAAAATAAAACGATATACATGTATAGTATCCATCTTCAAGAAGCCAATGATGCCTGATGGCTGGAGATGAGGTCTTTAGAGCTTGAGCAACAACTTTGAAATCTTCAAAACTTGGGTAGGAGTGTAATATCAATGTACGAATTCACTACCTAGAGGTCTTCGACATCTTGTCGGGAATAGACAAGAGGATCTCAATGATCAGGGAGAGAACTTCATTGATTTCAATCAAGGACTTGATTGGTCTTTAGGGGTGGTTGAGCATGGGGACAAGAGAAAAACTATAGAAGGGCCAACTCAATTTTAGTAAGACTTCCCTTGGACAAAAGCATGACAAAATATGAGACTCAGGCAGCATGGAATTGACATAAGTTCATGATGCAGGAGGCAATGTGAACTCTCCATATGTTTGGAAGGGTAACCAAATGGAAGAGGACACAACTCTATGTAGCGAGAACAACTTCCTAAGGTCATATTGAATCCTAGGGCTTGATGAACAAATGGAAGGATGTGATTTGTCCAAGGGAGACTCATTGCGCTGTCAACAATAAGAAAATACTTTTCCCTTCCTCTTTTTGGGGTATATTTTATTTTTTTTTGTCTTTTTCAATAATTTTGGGAAGCTTGAAAAATAATAAAGAATGCTACGTTACAAAGGAGGATCGAGTGTCAAAGACGTACTAGTTCCAAGTGCAAGGAACACATTGATGCTTAGAGAAAGGGGACATATGTAGGAAAAGGACACTCAGGAAAAATCCTCCATGGGTCAAGGTGTCAAGACGCAGAGGCAAAGTTCTACAAGGATTGCGTATAAGGCATGCTTCAGATGGTTTAGTTGAGATCAACATGGGGCTAGAATTAGGCCAAAGATGCGGTAATGCAAATGCAATTAATAAGACACAATGAAAACATCCTTTGATGTAGTTTTAACAAGCCCAGAGAAGGTAAGCTTGGTGGTTTTTCATTTTTAGAGAGTCTGAAAAAACGTAAAATGAGACTCCATTGGGGTACCTTTTTTGAAGCTAGTCTAGTCGGTTCGAAAAAGGGGTAAACTAGCATCGAACAAACGTCTATTCAAAATCATTTTAACGAGTGTGACAAAGACACTTGACAATATTTTCATATTTAAGGAGTCTGAAAAGATCTTAACTATGGAGTCCATAAGGGATGTTCTTCTGGAACAATTTAACGAGTGTGAAGAAACAAGGTCACTCAACCATCTTTTCAATTTTAGGGAGTCTGGAAAGAGCTTAACTATGGACTCCATGGGGGTTCCTTTTTCGTAAATTTAGTCCCTCAAGCCCGAAAAAGGGATAAATTTATGCCTGAGGATACTCTTCTAGAGAAACGAGGCCCCTAGAGTATACCTTTGTGCGTACTTTTAACCATCCAGACCTAAAAAGGGGTAAACTACCGCCAAACATACGTGCCTTCAAATTTCATTTTAGTGAGCATGAAGGGAAACAAGATCGCTCGACAATATTTTCATGTTTAGAGGGTTTGAAAAGGGCTTAAAAGAAGACTCGTTGTGTTTTGGGAGTCCCGAGGGTGATGTCAAGAGTGATAATGAATCATGCAAATGAGGCTCAAACTTGTAATCAGGAAAAAATACTAAGGAATCCGGAGCCTATAGTCATTAGGGATGGCATGGACACCAAAATGCAACCAGGATCTAATTAGGGAATCCATGTGAAGGTAGGCTCTACCACTAAATTACGACACTTCTAGAGCAGGAGTGAGGGTTCCTTGTCGCAATTATGTGGGATCGATCCTATGGAAAAGAGAAAAAGACAATGAGGTGCAACAAGTGGAGGTGGAATCCTATCTTACATGCACAAAGTTGGAAAAATGACTTTTTACCAAAAGACCTTTTAAACTGACCCAACTCTTGAAAAAATTCCTAAATTCCCAAAGTAACACTTATCATAACATCCCCTGAGAAACTCAAGAACCATAGTAAACGATTTTCAAGCTAGAAAAAATGACAAAAGGGTCCAAAAAAATGACAAAAAGGGGCCAAAAAGTCTATAAATAGAATCTTGGCAGCTCATTATCACTATTTGACCAAAAGTAAAAAAAAACACCCCTTTGTCGAAAGAGTTGATTCCGGGATCTTCAGTGGATGAAACGAACTTCCGCTTGGACCAAGTAAGTACAAGCTAGCCCCTCTTGTAATTCATTCTTCCTTTTTTGCATTTGTTTTTGTGTTTTGGGGGGGCACTGACCTTTAAAGAGATCGGTCCTACATATGCACGGGTTGTCCAAGCATAGCCCATGTGTACACACGAGCAGAAGATAATTTTCCTACATGCACATGTGAGTGTACCCAAGACAGCCCATGTACACCCTCAAATAAGTGAAAAAAAATGAAAATTGCAATAGTTAACTCTCCATACATTTGTCATTTTGCAGGATGTATGTTCATTGGAGAAAGAGGGAGCATGAGGAAATTGATTTTTTGGTCTTCGAAGACCCTGCTGCTATCATTGTTTTATCACAATGCAGGTTGTTAAATTTATTGCAGTGTCTGTTTATGAGGGCACAACCCAAGTTGCTAAATGATTTGATAGATTACTTGCATCTCGACGCAGATGAATTTATGCTCGAGGGGTAGTTGTTGACTCCAACGAATGAGAACATTTACTTCCTGACTAGTCTCTCGAGGAGAGGGGACCTAGTCAACTTGTGTACTTTTCCCCCTTGGCCTCACAACATTGAGGAGTTGATTCAACTCCATTGTGAGGCTGGTACTGAGAAAGTAGGTTCCCAAGTGCCTATTCATAATATTAACAACCTATCACTAAAAGTGATAGTTCTATTCACTAGGCAGATCACTAGATCCGTGACTTTGCATTAAGCTTCCCGGGCGCACATGCATTATGAAGTACAGTGCTTAAATGAATGGATTTTCGACTGGAGTACCACCATGATGGATTGCATGAAGAGACAACTAATAGAGTGTCATATACAAAAGCATCGAAACTTTGGTTTTGGGACCATTTTGTGCTCCTTTTTCTTTGAGAGGGTACCCAGTCTTAGTCCTTGAGATATTATACAAGGGAACGAGGCCTCTCTCGCAGCGCTATTCAGATGGGAAATGTTGTTGCCACGATAGGGGGGAGGGAGGACCATCAAGGCCTTTTATGACAAGTTTTTTGATTGGTGGTCATGGCAGGTTTCGACAATAGAGTACTACCCCTATGCCAGGATCAATTTTTCTATAGATCTTGACATGCTTCTACCTCCCGGAGCAGAGCGAGGAGAAATGGATAAGTTTTCTTTTCAAAGTTATTCAATTTTTATGTCTTTTTATATATATCATTTTTTTGTATACTAGAGTATCTGACACTTACGTATTTGTTATGTACATATTTGGGACCAGTGCATCCAATAGACTTATTGAGGACTAGGCGACATCCTTAACCTGAGGCAGGACTAGCTGGAGCTATTGGACCAGTAACAGTAGCAGGTGGGCCTCCAGTCGGAGAGGCTGAGAGAGTATTGAGATGGGTAGAGAGGAACCTTACTGCACTCACTCATACAGTCCCTATGGCGGAGATAAAGGATCTCCCACTATCGATGAAACCTCATGTATTTGGGGTGCCACGGACCTGGGTCCATCTCTTCCGACGTTTGGAAAACACTGTTGTTCACTAGGACAGGGCTAACAGTCCCCGCACTTAGCTAGGATAGACTACTTATATGCCAAGAGCACTTTTTGTATATTTTTGAGGGCATAAATCTCGTGACTCTTACTAGACACATTTTTGAGGCACTTGCGCCCACCCTTTTACTCTAATATTTTGATATATATATGGATATTTTACATCTTTTTATATCTTATGGATTACATCTATTTTACAAATGTATTTACATGTTCATGTGTGTGCTTTTTCTTACATGTGTGCAATATGTCAATATAATACATAATTAGCTAGAGCATCTGTCATTTGATTCAATCTCCTAGGAACATGGATATATGTAATTTAATCAAAGCTTCGTTCTAAGAGACGTACCCTAAGGAACCGTCAATGTAGTGTAGGATCGTAAATGTGGTAAACCCCATTTAACTGAGACACAACCAGCTGAGCTTCTAAGTAGACCCAGAGGTGAGAGATGCCATGCAACAAAGCATCACGAAACAACTCTAAAAATGTGTTGTATTTGGTGACCTTGTTTGTGGCGTCACCTAAACACATACCTCCTGAAGATAGCAACTGACCCTCAGGTGTCAAAATCACCCAAGCTGCGGAAGCAAGCCTCCAAGTGTGCCAGCTAGTGCCATCCGCAAACGCAATGAACACCTATGATTCACTTGACATCTACCATAGTGAAAAAGATGACATAAAAAATGACACATCCATAAAACCAAAAAGATAAAAACTAAAAATAAAATGCATAAGACTATACATATGTTACAAGAATTCACCTAAGGAAACCCACCTATGAGTAATACTTCTTGAGGTAGAGCCCATTTCTAGGCTCTGCTAAAGCATTTCCCTCAAAGTCCACCAGACAATAAGTGCCCTTATTTAGAACCTCCTTCATGATGAAAGGTCCCAACCACATAGGTTTGAAGTTGCCTACCCCCAGGGGGTCCTTATCTTGGTCATAGACTAGGACAAGGTCACCTTCAGAGAAAATCCAAGGACGAATCGACCGATCATACTGACACTTGAATTTTTGTTTGTGGGTCTCATTAGCCAAGGCTGCATCCCGATGTTGCTCACAGAGCTACTCAATATATAATAAACGCTCTTCAAGCAGTGAAGTGTCTGGAAATAACTTTACTACCAACTTTAGAGAGGGGATCTGGCACTTTATAGGCAAGACTGCTTCCAGCCCATAAACGAGTTGAAAAGGTGAGAAACCATTTGCAGTCTTAACAGATGTTCGGTAGGCCCATAATTCTGAATACAACATCAAATGCCAATTTGACCTGGCTGAATTGATCATTCATTGTAAAATAGTCTTAAGGGATTTATTCACAGCCTCCACTTGACCATTCGCTTGTGGGTAGTAGGGTGATGAATGTTCTTGCCTCAACCCAAGATTTTATGTTAACTCAGACATCATTTTTTTCTGAAAGTGAATGCCATGGTCAATGACAATCTCTCAAGATGTTGAACCTTGCTATTAGCTGGTTAAACAGAAAGAGAGTTGTTATCTCGCCATCATATTTAAACATTGGCATAGCTTCGACCCACTTCATGAAGTAGTCTACTGCTATGATGATATAACGGTGCCCCCTTGTGGAAGGGGGGTTGCATGTAGTGTAATCAATCCCCCACTTGGTGAAGGGACCAAATGTGATGACGGGAAACATGGGAGCAGGGTGTGCCCTCATCTTCCGAGAGAAGATCTGACACAGGTGGCACTTCTTGACCGTCAACACAATCTTTTATTAATGTCAGCCAAAAGTAACCAGCTCGTAGAATATTTTGGGTTGTTTCCAACCCAGACAAATGACCGCCACATGCTCCAGTGTGGAAATCATTAAGCATGATTTCTTCTTCATCATGAGTGAGACACCAGTGAAGGATGCAATCTATATCGCGATGATATAGAGTGTCCTCGAGTATGAGATAGTCTTTTTTTTGATGGCATATATGGATACACTCATCATGAGAAGCAGAGGTGGGGAACTTCAAATTCTGGAGATAGACTAGTATATCTCCATAGCAGGGGTCCGAAGATGTGATAAAAAACATGTCTCCTTTGATAGGCGACTCCTTGGGCATAACATCTCCTGATTCGACCGGAAGTTCCACAAAGACCAACAACTTTTTGGATTTTGCTGAGACAAAATCCAAGTCGAATTCTTGGAGGATAACTATCCATCTACTGATCTTTCTGTCGATCACATGTCATGTCAACACGTATTGAAATAGATTTTCAATGGCAATGACGATGGTATTGCGAAACAAGATGTAATGACAGAACCGTTGGACAAAATGAACTACTTCCAACACAAGTTTTTCAATGTGGGAATAATTGAGTTCCGGTCCAACTAGGCCTCGACTCAGGTACTAAATCACATATTCTGAGAGAAAATCATCCTCCTGAACCAAGACCATACTAATGGTCGACTCTGCAGTGACCAAGTATAATAACAAGTATTTATTATAATTGGGTTGCCACAACAGAGGGGTAGATGTGAGGGTGTGTTTTAATGCTTTGAAAGAGCACTGAGCGGCTTCATCCCAATGAAAAGGAATGTCCTTCTTCAGTAAACGCATAAAACCCTTTGTGATCTCAGCATAATTCATGATGAAATGCCATAAAAAGTTTTCTTTTCCCTGAAGACTCTGAAGCCGAGGGACTATACACAGGGGAGGCAAATGAACTATCACCTCAACCTTTAGAGGATTGACCACGATCCCTATTGTTGAAACTATGAAACCGAACAGACAACCTAATGTTACGCAAAAGATGCATTTGTTTGGATTCAAGCAGATCCAGTAGTAGCGACATCACTCAAAGATAAGTCAGAGGTGTGTGGGATGATCAACTCTCTTGCGAGATCATGATGCTAAATCATCGAGATAAGCCTCAACTATGTGTTTGAGATCGTGGAAAGAAAAAGACATGGCCCAATGAAATGTAGCTCTAGCATTTTTCAGACCAAAAGGAATCTTTCGATACACAAATGTACCCCATGGGAAAATGAAAGAGGTTTTGTGTTGGTCTTCGAGCTTGATCTGTATCTGATTGTATCCCAAAAAACCATCCATGAAAGAAAAGGCTTCACAACCTGCACATTCATCGACTATCTGGTCAATAAATGGTGTTGGGAAATTGTCCTTTTGACATGCCTTGTTCAAATCACAGAAGTATGTACATACATGAATCATACCTTGTTTTTTGTTTATTAGAATGGGATTTGACACCCATTGAGTCAATTGGACGAGGTAGATGAAACCATCTTGGAGTAGTTTCTCTACTTCAGCCTTAATAGCTGCTACTTTCTTAGGATTGACTGGATGGAGATTCTGCCAGACTAGCTTAGCATCAGGATATGTCATGATTTCATGTTCGACGATTCTTGGATCAATGCCTGGCATTTCCTCATAAGACCAGGCAAGCACGTTGCAAAATTATTTAAACAAACCTATGTATATTTGAATCTCCTTGGGGGAGAAGTCCGCTCTAATGAAGATATTCTCCACGACGACAGGGATTTTTGAGATATCGATAGGTATCGTTTGAGCAATGGTTTCCATATTTACTTTAGTGTAAACAACATGCATAGCCAAAGGATTGATAGGGAAAGCCTCATCTCTAGTCATAGTCAGAGTGAATTCACCTGCTTCAATTCTTCTTAACTCTGGGGGGAAGTAAGATCTATGATGAAGATCATCCCAGGGTCTATCCGGACTAGTCATTGCCTCAATTATCACCTCGTACGAGGGAAAGACTAAGTATAAAGAATAAGTATCGCCGAGGGAACCTTGAGACCAAGTAGGCTCAAGAACCAGATCTAACTCCTGTGAGAGAGTTAGATCAGGGATGGTGGAATCTTGTTGAACTATAGAGTACATAACTTCTGCCATGGACAAAGGCATGGCCATGTCATGGTGCCCTATCCCTTCCATCTTTGCTGATGGGGGAGGAGGAGTCCACGGATCATTAAAGTAAGTTGTGTGAAATGATGCAATTTGAAATATTTTGGCCCTAGGCTGGTCGGGGACATCCGACATGTAATGGACATTGTCAATCAGAGGTGGGTAATCGAAGGTACCCATAAAAGGTGGGCACAATCCAACCACTATGTTGACAATGCCGAGTTGAGGGTTATAAATTATCAGGACCGTGGATACCCCCGATGAAGGGTAAGGATGGGAGAAGGATAACTAATCAATGGACATGGTCTAGCCCTCATGTGGAAACAACAAGACCTAAAAAACTATCGCAACCAGTGCTTGCATAGCATAGGTCCAACTCCTTCCTAACAAGATATTGTAGTCAAGAGACGCATTGACCACTTCAACCTCGACGCACACAGTCTTCCCCCCTAAATGCACGGGGAAAGAGGGGATGATTCCAAGTGGTCAAAATGAATGACCATCAAAAGAGGTAATAAGAGTAGGTGATAGAGACAAAATAGGTTGGCCAATGGCCTTTCAACACGCCAAAGACATCATGCATGTTGAGGCAATCTCATCGACCACCATGCAGAAAATTTTCCAAGTAAAAGTTTTTCATGGTGTAAGCCACTACTATCTGAAATGCTATGTGGTAAAGAAGAAGAGGTTTTAAGTCGGTCGTATCAAGCATGATCATTATTGGATTACAAGTCTCAAAAGATCCTAAGGAAACTAACAAATCCTTTCTCTGGGAAGGGAAACTCTGGAGAACTTCCAAAGCAGACATTGCACAAGGGGTTTGTGACAAATCCTCCACCACAGAGTATTTCTGGGCAGCCCTTGCATTTGGGTTGTGGGAAGCTTTCTTGAATGCTCCTTTTGGGATGCGTGTCATTTTTTCTCCCAATGTCTTCTCAATCTGAAGAGGAAGATGTAGGGTTTTGGCTTCTTTACCCTTCTCAAAGGTGTTTGGCATTATGTAGTCGTGTGTCCTAGTTGTTATGTCAATGCTACCATTCATCATGTACACATTTGCAGATGAAGGATTACTTGTAGACAAAGGGGGTCCCTGACTTCCCCCTTTCGCACTCGAAGAAGCTTGAGTCAAATTTTTCCCATGTGGAAATGGATTCGTTAACACGACATGCTGCTCCTGTTCCAATAACTTCTGGGCCTCTGCAAGTTGAGGGAAATGGTGAGTCGAGTGGTCTTTCATGCAAAGGTTACATGGATAATTTGACTTCTTCTTTTTACTGTTGCCCCCACCAAATTTATTGGTAGGTTTCTTATCCCTCTTACCTTTCTTTCATTGTTTCTTCTTTCTGTCAAGCTGTTGGGTGGCCTTCGTGTTTGTCGATTGCACACTGTGTACATCCAAATTTTGGGTAGGGGGAGCAATCAAACCAGTGGTTTGGTTGGTCGTTGTCTGTTGCATTGATAATTGATGCAATTGATTTGATGGTTGATCAATGGGATTCATTTACATTGAACCAACAATACCATCGATATGTGGTCCAGACCTCTATCTGGTCTTGTCAAGTATCGACCTTGGTGCATCAGGAAAAACTTCATAAAGTAAACCAGACTGAGAGTAAATCAGTTCTAGTTGTTGGGCTCTCATAATCACATATTCCTCTGAAAACACCCCTGACATTCTAACATATTTAGACAACTGGGGTACCAAAGAATTAAGGAACCACTCAAGCAGGAATGTTGGTGGGACTGGAAATTTTATCAAACTCTTTCGGCGTCTCCATTCTCGGATGTGATCGGAGATATGGTGCTCTTTTGTCTGCTCAAAGTTGGCCAGCAATTCGGTGTCAGCATCGTATCTCATAGGTAATTGGAAATGGTTTAAAAAATCCATTACCAATTCACCGAAGGAAGAGTTTCTTCAGCGATCGAGCTCGATGTACCATTTCACATCACTCCCGATGAGAGTGTGTTGAAACAAACACAACTGGATGGAGTTGTCTCTCAATGAGTTGGATGAGCACCATAAATGGAAGGTAGTCACATGATCACCTGGATCTTTGTTAGTCTTTTCCTCGAACTTTGGGATGTCCAAAGAAAACTTGGTTGGCATAGGAGGCCAACACGGATCATGATAGATGGGGTCATTTAATAACCTTGTCAAGTCTGGAAAGTGCAGAGTTTCCAGAAACGATAATTTGGGTTGTTGATTATAACTAGGGAAAAAGGAGCATGTAGTTTGGTTGGCACTAGGTTGCCAGGAAATGTTAGGTTGTTGGCCAGGGTTCTGGTAATAACCATGGTCATGAATAGCATATGGATTCTATGCTATTTGAGATGTCATCGACTGACTCTCGTAATAGGATGTAAAGGGTTGGGCTTGCATCACATTCCAAGGATTTTCGAAAGGGTTTTCCCCTGTCGATCCGACGAGTATAGGTGTTGAGCCTTGCTTGGGGTTCTATTGACTATGGAAGGGGTTGCCCCCAGTCAGCATCCCTGATGAGGGAATTGATCCCTGCCATAGATTCCAAGGTCCTTGTGAGGAAGGAATTCCTAAGTTTTCCCCCTGTGCAGGAATAGTACTCTATACAGGATTTTGTTTTCCATAACCAGGGTTGCCCCCGACTGAGATGAAAGATGAAGAGAAAGAGTTGTTACCAAACACGTCGAAAAAAGAGAATGGTGTCGAACCTACCAGCATGCTATAATAAGGAATTCCTTGACTCCCTGCTCCAAACAAACTATAGTTTACATTCGGCCCGACGGAATGTTGGTGATCCCCACTGAGTGAAGGGGATGAAGGAGATATATGACCCAATCTGTAAGGGAAAGAGTTATAGCTAGATGAAGTGCCCCACATAGATCCTTGCAAAGGAGCATTTGAGCTCCCTACCCTAAGACCTAATGTCCATAGAGTGGAGTAGGAAAGTACAGTGCTCATACTGAAGCTAGGCATCCCGTATGAGAATGGAGGGCTTGTCACACTCTGGGTGAAAGGAGCAGTGATCGCTGCCATAGACAGAATCAGAGCATTGCCTGAGGTAGAGGTAGTCGAGACCATGGTGGACTAGACCGATGACGGTTTGTTAGGAGGTAGAACACCCCCTGTAGTGACAGTTGTAGAGGAAATATGAGAATTCCCTAAAGAAGTAGAAACATTTTTTTCCATTGCTTGTGACACTACTTGACTCTCGTAAGGTTGAACCTGTACAACAATGGGCACTAATAGATCAGTGATTGGAGGGTTATATAGACCAAGAGCATCCACTTCAAGGTTAGAAATGATTGGTTCCTCTAGAATCAAATGTTCTCCTCTCGGAGATGATTCTAGCACAGTTTCCTATAACCTGGTCGCCTCAAAAGACCCTTGCTAGTCTAGTTTTCTCCTTAGTGGTGGTGGGGGTGGCTCAAGATCAACCGGCAGTAGACCCAAAATCCTTCGCAACCGGTGGAACTCCTGATCCTCCACTATGTGAGAAGATCAATGACACACTAGGGATTTCTATAATCATTTTTAATAGCCATAACAAACTAGAAAATGTTCCTATGAGATAAGACAAGCAGATCACTAGCTAGCTGGAAGAATAGTTACAACAACCAACACTAAAGAAACTTACCGATGCAAGTGAAACTTGAATATGAAAGCACCCTCCGGGTATACTCTACAAAGCATGGCCCAATGTCTTCCCTAGGTACTGTGGTATACCCCCACAGTCACCTGTGTAAGTCACTAAGATAAAAGCAACTAGGTTGCCAGCATGCGAACAGTCACCAGGCGGGTACAGTCGACAGTCGGGTGGACCACAATGAGCAGGGTATCAAGCCCAAAACCTATCAAGGGTATCGAAATCAAGTGTTCTGGAAGAAGATTGAGGGCCTCGAACAGATTCGAGACCCATGAAGCTCCGTGGAAAATGTGATCAACGAAATCCCAAATAAGCCCTCTATATGTGGTCCCCACTACACTTGGTCCAGCTTTGGAGGGGTTATCTCCACTACCTTTCCACACGTGACCTTGTGTTTAGCCCTTATGTTAGAGGGGGGTTCCAGATAACTTTCACTATTACTGGAATTTTAAGCACTCCCTAGCACAGACTCTTATGTTTGCTTTTGTAGCCTTGAAGAGTTTTCTCTCCAATCCTAAATCAAGGCTCTAGCCTAGACTAAATTGATGGACCCTTCAAACACAAAGTCTAATAACTTTTAATTAAGAGTTAATTTTAATGGTTGTATTAATTCAAAAGGAACGAAAATGAAACCAATGATGTTCTTAAGAGACGAAAGAGAAGTGCATAAGATGAAACTGAAAACAAACTACTTCTTTCTTCACAAATAAACATTTTACAATTTAAACTCTTTAACCAAACTTTTTATAACTACTTCTCTTAGATATTTGAAAAGAAACACTTAAAACAATATTTTTCTCGACTATGAGCTACTTAATGTCCTAAGAATTCACGTAAAGAACTTAAGAAAACTTTCTTTTTCCTTGGTAAATGAAACAACTAGCCTAAACTACTTTACCAAACAAAGAAATGAAAGATTTTTTTTACTATTTTATGCTTCAAAACAAGAAATTTGAAAATGAATTCTTTTCTTTTCTTCTAAAGAAAAAAAGAAGGAAAAATGATGACAAGACAGGACCAAGAAATGAATTCAGGCCCAAACACATATCGCAGGGAGTCATTGACAATACCAAACAGATAGATCAAAGCAGACTCACAAACTTGTCTAAAAACCCTATCAAAGAAGACACAAGAAATATTTTATAAAACAAAAGATATTCTGAAGTCAAACCTAAGCTATAGACTGCTATAATAGATAAGAGGACTAGATCAAGCAAACCCCTAAGAAGTGTGACTCGTGACAGGGAAGAGGATGGCTGCCTCTTCTTTAAAAAAAATTCTCAACAGGCACGCTACTGACACTTCAACAACTAGCGTATGTACGTGGGCTATCCAAGGGCAGGGTGTGTATTCACACGTGCAGGCCCACTATAGGTCGCGTACACCTCTGTAACTCCTCAAAAAACTGAAAACCAATAGTCCACCACATGCAAGGAGTACTGGTATGGAAGACTAGAATCCCTTAAAGACACAGAAGCTTACATAAACTCAGAAAATAATGAATAAACTGATTCAAAGCACCTAAAAAGAAATATCCCCAAAGACCCTAAAGGCATCCTCAGTACGGTCGCCAATTCTACTATAGTGGGAAAACCCCTCTACAGACTACACCAGGGTTCTAAAATGTAGGCAGAGCTAACCGTCTAAAGTCTCCTACTTTTTATCAAATATCCTGACATTACCCCACAATCATACATAAAAGACAAGGTATAGGGATCTGATAGGCATACCTTAAACTCCATGTTCAATGTCGATCCCTTTGCACTTAGTTTTTTCCTGACTGCAAGTCTCCTCCCAACACTGACCTGGATTGACCAAAAGACAAACAAGAAACTACAAGCATGCATTCTACATATGGATTATTGGGTTAGAAATCATAAACAAGAAATGTGAACAAATCATATAAGTTTAAGATGTCATTTGGTGGGACAGAAAAAGTACTTCTTTATATTAATCTCACAAAAGTCACTTACAATATGAGACCAACACTGCTCCTCAAACTCAGTCCTAGGATCCTCTTCACAATGCACCAACTTCATCCACATCTCCTTCTCCTCTTTAGTTCTCTCTAGGAGAATGGAAAGGGCTTGCAATGGAGCAAAATGGAATTTTGGCTCAAACTCACAATGTGGTTGACGAATATTGGGGCAAAAGAGGAATACTGAAATGGGCAGAGTTTCTATGCTCTCGTGCTTCTCCTTGACATGGGACCCCAACCCCTTCTTTTATAGGACAGAAGAGATAGTAACGGTTGGGGTGGTTGGCTATGGGTAGTCAAACAGTTAAGTAATGGCCTGGAAACCAGTATCTTATGCAATTTTTTTTTTTTGCGATATTCTGTGAGTGTACATGGGCTGTAGTGGGGCAGCAGGCGTGTGTACATGGGCAGTAGTGGTGCAAGGTGCATACACCTTCAAAACAATGATTTTTAGAAGATCTTGTTCAATGATGGCTTGGCAAAGATAGCAAGTTATATGGCTTGATGCCAGGTATGCATGTGTGGTGCAATTTAGGGTTATAATAGTCTAGTCCCCCATACTCTTTTATTGTCATCAATCTACATGTAACAATGTATTATATTAATTATATGAGTGTTTACATATACAAAAATAGGCTCACTGGCCTTTAACATCTAGGATCTTTGGCCTAATCATCACATAATCCTCCTAGATTATAATCACCTAGTTCACCAGCCTATAAAACATGTTTACAATTCAATCGGGGCTCTACCTTGGGGTATTACATTCCCCTCCCCTTATTTAGGCATTGTGATTAGTGCATCGTATTTACATATTACCATCAAAATCTTCAAAAATATTCAAAAATATGTGGGTATTATGACCATATAGCATCTTCATGCTCCTAAGTTGCATCTCCAGGATCTTACCAGATCCATTGGACATTTACTAGCTCTATGGATCGATTCTAGAGTAGCTTGATCTTCCTCTCCAATATGCACACCAGATGCACTTGAAAAGTGCCTTATTTCTCCACCTGAATCACATTCCAATCAATAACATGATTAACATCAGGTACATACTTTTTGAGAAATGATACATGGAATACATTATGAATAGACATTGATGCAAGTAATGCAAGAATATATTCTACAGGCCCAAGCCTCTCCAATATTTCAAATGGCCCACAATAATGATCTACCAACTTTGAACAATTTCCCAACTTCAAGGAACTTTTGTTGGCCTTCACTTTCAAGAATACATGAACACCCGCTTTAAATTCCCTGTGAATTCTACTCTTATCAGCATAGCTTTTATTCCAGTCTTGAGCAACCTTTAAATTCTGCTTTATTTTTGGCATCTGCTCTTCCATTTCTCTAATTAAAACTATCCCAACTGTTGCTCTATCTATTGTCTTGTACCATATTACAAGTGTGTTGCACTTTCTTCCATAAAGTGCCTCAAATTGGCTCTTCTTCGGAGATGCTTGGTACCTATTATTATAAGAAAACTCTACCAAATGTAGGTAGTCTTCCCATTTTTATGGTTTATCCATCACATACATCCTCAACCTATCATCAATCACTTGATTCACCCTCTCTATTTTCCCATCATATTCTGGATGATAAGTTGTGCTAAATTTCAAATTTGTTCCAAATCCTTTGAATAATCCTTTCTAGAAATTCGATGTGAATTTTGGATCTCTGTCAGACACAATTATCTTGGGTATACCATGAAATCTAGAAATTTCCCTCATATAAATATCAACAATTTTAGTTTCCTTGTGAGTGAGCTTCATTGGAATGAAATAGGAAGATTTGGTAAGCTTGTCCACCACTACCATGATAGAATCATGTTGTTTGCTTGTTTTGGGTAGCTTGGTGATAAAATCCATTATTGTTACTTCCCATTTCCACTCTGGAATGGGTAATGGTTGTTGCAACCCAAATGGGTGTCTATTGATCTCAGCCTTGACCTTTTGACACTCCAAACATTTGGCAATGTACTCAACAATTTCTTTGTTCATTCCTAGCCAATAATATTGGCTCTTGACAACTGCAATAGTTTTTTGATACGTTGGGTGTCCAACATAAGATACATTATACATTTCTTTCAATATCATATTTTTCAATTCTTGGGAATTTGGTACACAAAATTTTCTTCTGTACATGAGGATTTCATCAATTCCTAGCTTGCAGTCCTGATTTTTCTGCGGCAAAATACCTTGCTGTAATTTTTCCATTAATTCCATGTAATGAAAATTTGATTTTCCAGCCTTTAAAATTTTGTCCTTCAAATATGATTGGTACATACTGATGGTTGTAGCATGAAACTCATGCACTCTTCTATTGAGTGCATCAACCACCTTGTTCTCTTTCCCTTTGATATGCTTTATATCAAAGTCATATTCACTGAGAAATTCTATCCACCTTCTTTGCCTAGAATTTAGAGTTGGTTGCCCAAATAAATATTTCAGACCATTATGGTTTTTCCTCATCTCAAGCATTTTCCTCATGAGGTAGTTCATCCACTTATTCATGTCATGCACTATGGATTCCAACTCCAAATCATGAGTGGCATAATTCCTTTCATGCTCCTTCAACTTCCTTGATTCATAACATACAAAAAAACCATTTTGACTAAGGAATCCACCAGGTCCTTTACATGCATCTATGCATATAATGAAGTCTTCATTTGGATCAACGATCCTTAGAATTGGATCACTAGTTAGTAGATTCTTCAAGTGTTGGAAACTCTTTCCGCACTCCAATGTCCATTGAAACTTCACTCCCTTATTTTGCAAGGAAGTGATCGGGTGTGCAATATTTGAGAATCCTACAATAAATATTCTGTAGTATCCTGCAAGGCCCATGAAGGATCTGAATTTTGTCACATTCTTAGGCATTTACCATCCTCTAATGGCCTCAATCTTTTCAGGATCCATTGTTATCCCTTACTCAGATATGATATGCCCCAAATAATGAATGTGGTTCTAATGAAATGAGCACTTTCTCAATTTGGCATACAACTAGTTCTCTCTTAATACTTGTAATACCATCCTCAAGTGTTGTTCATGCTATTATTCTGACTTGGAATATATAAGAATTTCATCCAAAAAGATAACGACAAAATTATCTAAGTATTCTCTAAAAATACCATTCATTAAACACATGAAAACAACTGGTGCATTTGATAACCCAAATGGAACCATTGTGAACTCATAATGGCCATACCTTGTTCTAAACAAGTCTTGCTGATGTATTCATATTTAAATCTTACCTGATGATAACCAAACCTGAGATCAATCTTGGACAATATTTTTTCATTCTTCAACTGTTCAAAGAGGTCATCGATCATTGGTAAAGGATACTTATTCCTTATAGTTACTTTGTTCAACTACTTGAAGTCAATACAAAGTCTCAATGTTCCATCCTTCTTCTTCACAAATAAAACTGGAGCAGTCCAAGGTGACACACTTGGGCATATATATGCCTTCTTCAAAAGCTCTTCAATTTTCATTTGTAATTCCTTTAATTATGGGGTACTCATCCTATAAGGGGTCATGGATACTAGATCTTCTCTAGGCATTAGATTTATAGAGAAATCAATATATTTTTTAGGGGTAATCATGATATTTCTTTAAATACATCCTCAAAATCCTTTAGGATTTCATAATATTCAATATTTGACACATTATACTTAGGTGTTTCTTCCATATGAGATGAAAATATTTGACACCCTTTCCTGTAACTTTTCTTCAGCTGCATTGCTAATATTTCTTTGACAGTTACTGCCATGGGAATTCCCTACACTGTCTTTAGGATCCCTTCCTCATCCCAGCAAGTAAAGGCTTTGTGCTAATGGTCTAAGATAGCACGACGTTGGTCGAACCAATCCATACCAACTAGAAATTCATAGGAACCTAAGAGAAAGATGTTCAAATATACCCTAGTGCTTAGTCCATTCATGTCCACAGGACATGACTTAACCATCTCATTAAATTTTTCATTTGGCTCTGGTAGCCAGCTACACCAACCAGGATTTTCCATTCTTTATTCTTGGAAAATGAAATATTTCCACCATCTTAGTATCTATATAACTATGAATATATCCTCAAAAAATTAAAATTACAATGGTTTGGTTGTTGATCATACCTTCCACTTCAATCATGTGTGATTGAAACTCAACTTTCTTATTGTCTAAGGCTGCTTATTTCCTCCACTATTTCAACTTGCTGTATATTGTGAAAAACTCCCACTTTTTCACTTTTGTGAGGAGAATCTATATACTTATGATCTCCTTTACAACCCCAACATTGAATAGGTGGTTTCCTTGGCCTTTTACCACCTAACTCAATCATTCTGGGATATCTAGAAGATGGTTGTCCCTAAGGAATATTTATGAAGAATGGTGGCTTATTCCTCTTCTTCCTCTATTCCACCTTGAACTTCTTCTTTTCTTCCCAAGATTTTTGGAAAGTTTTCTTTCCTTTGTGATGATCATATAGGAATTTAGCTCACCTTATGGTCTCCTCCAAAGTTTTGGGATCATCATATTGTATCTTTTAATTGATGAAAGATGGAAACCCACTCAAATACCTCTGAATAATAATTGTCTCATCCTTGATGAAGGAGACATACTTCAACAGTTCCAAAAACTTTCTTTCATACTCATCAATGGTCATACTTCCAAGATTGAGTTCAAATAACTCCTTCATTTTGTTGTCATGATATCTCTTAGTCAAGTATTTCTTTTGAAAATGCTTTATGAATTCCTTCCAAGTAACATTTTTCTCTTTAATTTGATGCACTTGTACAAGTTGGTCCCACCACATGGATGCCTTTCCATTGAAATGATAGATATAAATTCTTCCTTATGCATGTGAATAATCATTATGCAATTGAAAATATTTTCTCATGCTGAGCAACCATGTCTCTGCATCCTCATCCTTCTTGTGTTCACCTTCAAACATAAGAGGTTTGATTTTATTCATTTATACTCACATCTCATCCACCCTAGACCTCTTCTTATGCTTCATGATAGGGGATGAACTTGAGATAATGTGTTCTCTTCTATTGGAATTCCTTGGGGATCAATGGTGATGTCTGCTAGCACTTCTTGATCTACCTTTCTCATGAGGATACCTATGACTTCCTAATTTTCTTGAACCATTCTCAGTATCCAATTTATTTTCAATTCTATCCAGGCTCTTCATTAAATTCATGTTTAAGTGCTCCTGCTTCTCCTTGTATTTCATAATCCTTTCATTATCATCTTTATGACTTTGGACATCTTTCTGCAAATTTGTAATGGTCTCTACCATATTCATGTTTTCTTCCTTTCCTTCTCCATGTCCATTTTAGTTTGTTCCTTCAATACCGATATGGACATATATCCCTATCATATCATCTTCCTAGATGTAATCCCCCTATGCATATTACATTCCTCTGCACTTTGTGATGATCATGACCTGATCTAGTTGTTGTTAACTCTGCAAAATGTGCAGCCAACAAAACTTTGTCAGGCTAATTGTTTCAACAATTTCATGAAAATATGAACCATTCTGGTTCAATAATATATCAGGCTTCTTTCTTCTAATTTTATGAGAAATTGAGTGTTCAGCTCAATTTTCTGGGTGAAAAGTAATATTCTACTGTCCAAGATATTTCCAAAGAATTCTCCCTTGCTCAATTCTGAGTCTTGAGAAAAACATTATGTATATTTGAACAATTGTGCTTACTGGGAGGTAATCCCTGTACAATTCTTCTTATTTCTCAGAGTCAAATTGGCTCTTAGATTTATGTTGGATCCTCACTTTAGGTTTATAGGCCTTCCTTACTTATTTAGGTGTAGGTATGTACAAATTTGTATCCCATAGACTCCTTCTCCAAACCCCTTTTTGTATTTAAAACAATTTTTGGGCACTAGCCCTTTTTCTTTAGCCCCCAATCTCATGTGACCATGGCCTTTGACCAAGAACTTAATTGAAAGGTTCTTTTTGGAGGTCCGAGAATTCGAAGATTCATAACTTTAGGATTTGGAGGTTTCTCCTACTCCACACATGATTTCATTCGAACGCTGAAGTGGAAAAATCCTCGAAGGGTACTTCTTCGGAGCTTCAGGGCTCTAGTTATTCAGAGCTTTGGAGGTTCTTATACCTTTACACCTTATTTCTCCTGAACTTGAAACTTTTGAATTTCTAGGCTAGCGCTTCTATGTTTCATTACTTTACCACTTCGTTGCTTTGGGATTTGGAATTTTGGACCACATAACACGCAAAGTTCCTTGAACGCCGGATGGGTGAACTACTTCGGTGCTCCCAGGTGTTAGCATCACCATTTTTCTTTCCATTTAGAGTCAGTTTTAAGTCATGTTGTAACCCAAGCTTCCAAACATGTGAATTTAGGTACTTAGCACCATGAGGTCGAAGTCAGCAAGTGGTCGGTTAGCCCTTGGAAACGGGAAGGGATGTCATAGTCGAAACTTGCATAAATGGTACGGGTATGTCTTTTCCAAAGAGTCATGTCCTGTTAAGAAACCAGTCTCTACGTGCCCCAGGTCGAGTCAAGTAGTTAATGAAAGTTGCATCATAATGTACAAAATCTATTATTAGTTCATCATGAAGGCCGAGGGAATGAAAAATCACAGCGTTCATATCATGCATTCCCAACAAGCCTTATCACCTGTGTTCTACACGTGGGGATTTTCCATGGAAAACCTCCAACGCAATTAAAAACATCTCATCGCCATGAATTTTTTGTCCTCCAACATGATTCCTTCTTATGCCCGACTCCTTATAAATCTCAGATGCTCAACACTCATTTCAGTTGTGAAACTAGGTCTGCATTTTGTTTGCAATTCCCCTTGCCATTCTAGTTTGATCAAAATCCCCCCCCCACTGTGCATTTATTGGATATGCCACATGAAGAATACGTATTGGTCGTGCCATGGGGACCTCCCAAATCATAAGGAAAGGCAGGTGAAGCAACATAATTTCCAGGTCCAAGCCCCAAAATGACTGCGAGTCATTCTCACCTACAACAGCCATTCCCAAGGACGTGAAAGGAGTTAGTCCTTTACCCACAGAGAATACCAAATCAAATCACATGAAACATGAAGCAGAATGACTTTCATAGGAAGGGAAGATAGTAGAAGCCCTGTCTCCACAACAACAAATGCCTCGGAGAAGGGGTAGGCCAAGGAAGAACAAGGAAGTTGTGGAAGCTCTATTTTTAGAAGAGCCACGTGCCAGATCGATGGCTGAAGAACTGCTCATGCGTGCCATCTGACTAGAGTCTACTGGAAAATTGAGCCATGAAGGCAGGAGAAGAACAAGGAAAATATATATCATGGGAATGAATGATCAAGAGACATCTCAGTAATTAAATCATAACTCTATAAGGAAAACATGGAGTTGAGGCAACAACTAGCGACAAACACTATGGAAGCATCAACAGCGTAGGGTCATGAAGGGAACATGGAATGGATGAAAATACAGCTCAGAGAGGCACAGGACACCATTATATAGCTACAAGAAACACATAGAATGATGGAGGAAAGGCATACATATCATTCTAGGGAATGGGAAGCGATCGAGAAGGAAGCCTACGTAGCTCTCGCCAGTGCACAAAAACATAAAGTTTAGCAGGTGTTTGTCTTTACATCCAAAAACATAAGAAAAATATTGGAAGTTTTGAAAGACACATTTCCCCAAAGAAATCTACCATTTTGATAATGGCTATAAAAATAAAACAACCACTTGCGGTGCACATTTTTCCCAGCAAATGATCGCGCAACAAAAATAAAAGATGTTTTAGAAGATAGTGAGTTCCTAGCATACACCTGCCCACTCAGACATCTGATCGAAGGGAAACAATGACACATATTTTCCTCATATAGAGACTTGTCCGATGATGGGATCCACGTGGCGAATTTGCGAACAGTCATGTGTAAACAAACGTGATTATTGTCTATTTTTGGAAAAGGCCATGCGAAGAGTCTCCAATGCATGCTACTCAGTTTTCCTAGTTTTAGGGTAGCATTTAGAAATAAGGGTAGCCCAGGTGGCACCCTCATTTATATATTTCATATTTTTGATGTAAGCTAGGTTGGTTGGAAAAATTGGTAGACAAAAACTATTGTATGTAATTTGAGTTTCTTGACTGAAATTTAATACAAAGGTCTTGTAACTTGACGAAAAGATTCTAGTTGTAGGAGTCGGATGTATTGTGCCTCTTTATTTGCGTATGTTCTTCCTGTCATCTTTATTCATATATTTTTCTATCTATTTTGGAACAAATTTGTGAACCTGTGGATTCGTTGTGCAGTGTCCTTTGTTCGTGCAACTTAGACAAAATGTTTTCTTCTAAAGCTAACTCTGAATTCACCTGCAGCGGTGCTCTGTGTTACTTTCTATGTTTTTATCCCACAACACATTACGGTTTTACACTGAAGATTGTTTCTCACCTATCCTTATCCTCTCAAGTTTAGTCACTGAGTCATTTGTCTCTGTCATTCACTCAAATAGAGTCCATATCCCAAGTCTTACTTTATTGCACCAATATAACCAGATCCCGTTTTATCAAAGGTGTTAAATCTAGCCACTGCTTTCAAATCCATATCTTGCGCAGAGACTATGCCTTTTGAGAGAGTCCTCTCTATATATGAAAGGCTAGTTTTGAGTCTCAAAGTTGGTTGAAAAATTTACCTTCATCATCTGTTTATCAACCGAACATATTTATGGAGTGATAACATTCTGGCGCCATCGTCGGGGATGAAACTGAATAGATTTTCCCTGGGAGAATGACTAACATTGCAGTTTGACCCCTGAGGGTAATAGAGGGACAAACATTCACACCGGCTAAAACCCTTACCCTGGCGACTCCAGTCCAAAAGACTAGTATCTCCAAGTAGCATAGTTCAGGAACCCTGTCTCCGAAGATGATCTATACCAGAGCCAATCCTGACCCAAACCCCATAGAGCCTATCTACGACCCTAAGAAGATTATGCATAGGACTAGAGAGAAAGTGTCGGACCCATTCTACTACTTAGAAAGAAGCCCGTCCTTACCCAAATATGGAATGAAAAGCATCGACGACCTTGAGTTTGACGAATTATTCTAGCAAACCCTTTTCAGGTCTAAGTCAGAAACCATCTTGGATGAGACCATTTTCGACCTGAAGAAATTCCAAGCCCTGATATCAAATAATATCCCTCAAAATCTGAATCCTCCTAGATCCATGGCCAATAGATTCTCCCCCCTCTTCCTGTTGGCCCAATTACATGACTTTCCCCAGAATTACAGTTAGAGAATAAACATCTATGACATTGGAGGAAATGTTTCCACCCAGAGCCACCTAGATTGGTTTAATGATTTCGTCGACCCAGAGGAGGTAGATTATGCACATGCGAAAATGAGGCTGTTTGCACAGATCCTTTTGGGAGATGTAAGGAAATGGTTCAAATCCCTCCCGCCTTCGAGCATTAGAGACTTCATTGCATTCAAGACGTCTTTCCTGAATAAATGGGGGGACAAGAAAAACCCTTTGCAGCTGCTAACATAGTACAATAATATGAGGAAAGCACCGAAAGCGACAGTACAGGAATTCTCAACCCGTTTCTTGAAGGTGTATAACTCAATCCCTGCAGAAGTCAAGCTTCCCCTGGTGCCATGCACTTGTGGTATGTCAATTCCTACGACAATGATTCTGCCCTGTTGTTGAGAGAAAGAATATCAACAATACTAGACTCTATAATGAGTAATGTTGTCAAAGTTGAAGTAAACATGATGGCGTTGGGAAAAATAAAATTGAGGTTCAACCGAGGCAATAAGAGACCCCAGGGAGATGCAAAAAAATCGACACTGCGGTCCTTAGATGAAAAATTTGACATGATGATGAAGACCATGGAGAATCTAATGGGGATAATGTCCATGGGAAAAAAACCTGTTGCCCAAGAACAAAACGACCCACAACCCAAGAATCAGAACCTCAGAAGGGGTCAAGTCCCTCAGATCAGATAGAGGGAATAGAAAGAGCAGAGGGATCAAAGTGACCAGTAGACAAGACCTCCATTCCAAAACAACTGCGTGGATGAGGATTTCAACCGAACGTTCAATGACCAGATGCATTGCTGTGACGAAAAAAACCTGCATGTGTTCTTAACAAAGAGAGAGCATGATCAGTACATGAGAAAAAACGACGGCTTCGTGTTGGAGATGGACGATGATATGATACTCGAAAAAGATGATGCATTGTCTTAGGAGACAAAAGAGTTCAGGAAAGGATATCAAAATGCCATCATGCAGTTCCATAAGAAGTACAACCTCTAGAGAAAAGATGCACCTATCGAGTCATAACAAATGAACCCCATAAGGAATCCTCCGGTGGAAACCCCTTCCACAAGCCAACCAAGGTCGAACAATGTGACCAAGGACGTGATGGAGAAGGCTAAGTCGATGGAGGAGGTCGCCAAGAAAGCCCCGGAGATTGGCTGGGAGGTGAGCAGAAAAGAGGTAGAGAAAACCTATATGCCTTTCAATTTTGAACATGAGATGGCCAAAATCAAAATCTATGTCCTGTTCAGTGAACTTATTAGAAAGGGTGAGTATCGGGAGAAAATCATTAAAATTCTGAAAATGGGAAGGACCCCTGATACTCTAAATATTCAATATGATCACCTCACTATCCTTTTTGTTCCGTGTGTTGAAGATACAAATGATACCGAGGACGTCCCTTCATTCTACGTCAGTCTAAAGGTCCATGACATGACCCTGCATAATTCCATGATAGATTATGTTGCATCACACAACCTCATGCCAAAGGTGATCATCGATGAACTGGGTTTGGATATCACTAGTCCATACAAAGACCTTTTATCTTTTGATTTGAGGAAAGTCAAGTGTTTGGGCCTTATAAAATATCTAGTTGTGTCGTTGGCTCAAATCCCCACTAAGAACATGGTCATGGACGTAGTCATCGTGGACATACCCCCAAAGTTTGGCGTGCTTCTATCAAGGTCATGGGCTGTGAAGTTGAAGGGAACTTTGCAGATGGATATGTCATACACCACCATCCCTATTTTCATCCATGACAGAAGGATATATAGAGAAGTGTTGCTGAAATACATGGTAAGTAGCAAGACGCAACCAAACAATCATCCTATATATGCCATCAACACTGAGGTGGGTTCTTCTATATTCTACAATGACCTGAGTTTCGAAGAGGAATATCTGACAACCTTCATGACAACTGACGAGGAAACTGTGTGGGAAAAAATAGAGTGCATCGACCCGAAGGACCGTGGGGAAAATAAGGTGTGGAACATGAGTTTTGATGGCACAGTCAGTAGAGAAGGAGTTGGGGCCGATGTATGGGTAAGCCCCCCTAAAGCAGGCACAAAGTTGTTCTCATACAAGCTTGCATTTGAATGAACTAACAACATGGATGAGTATGAAGCACTAATCTTGGGCTTACAAGTTTTGAAAGAATTGGGCACATAGAAGATAACAGTGTGCAGAGATTCTGAACTGATCATAAATTAGGTAAAGGGTGTATATCAGTCCAAACACTCGAGGCTGAGAGCGTACAAAAATTTGTCTTTGGACCTCCTCGAAGAATTTTCAGAGTATGACCTATCTGCTATCTCCAGAGAGAAAAATCAGATCGTTGATGCATTGGCCACCTCGGCCTCAATTTTTAAGATCCCCATCTTCCCAAACAAGAGATATGAAATCGAGGTCAAGCACAGGCTGGCAGTGCCTAATAATATCACATTGGCAAGTGTTTGATGATGAAAAACAGGTGGAAAGATTCCTCCTTATGAGTGATGAGTTCACTAATACAAACATTGAAGAGGAATGTTACGACGACGAAGATGAGAGCATGAATGCGCGTAGTAACGATGACCCTTTCTGAAACCATATCGTGGGAAGGGACATAATACAACTAAAAAATAATTTCATTCCAAAGGGGTTGGTGCCACTAGAAAAGTTTGTTTAACGAGAATGATGTGGCTAAGAACCCCAAGATCATTGCAAGTGAAGAGGACGTGGAAGATTGCAACATTGGGACTAAGGAGAATCTGAAGATGGTAAAATTATCAAAGACTCTCATTCAGGAGGTCAAGAAGGACTACTTCAAGCTCATTTTTTGTCGTTGTGATTCTTGAAAATAAGTTGAGACGGAAAAATCCCATGTTGTTGTCGTTGATCGAGAAGGAGGTAAAGAAGCTTTTCAACGCTAAAATTATTGTGCCTTTGTGATTCTTGAAATGAGAAGCTAATTTGGCACCTATAAGAAAGAAGAGTGGCGAGATAAGACTGTGTGTAGACTTAAAAAATTTAAACAAAGTATCTCTCAAGGATCACTACCCCCTTGCTAAAATGGACTACATCCTGCAAAAGGTGGTGGGGTCCCAGAAGATGTCTATGCTGGATGGGTTTTCAGGATATAATCATATCATGGTCCACCCAGACGACAAAGAGAAAATGACTTTCACAACTCCATGGGGAACGTTCATGTACGCCAAGATGTCGTTCAGCCTGATGAACGTTGGAGCCACTTTCCAGAGGGAAATGGACATCACGTTTGTTGATGAAAAGGGAAATTTGATCGTGATTTATTTGGACGACATCACAGTGTACTCTGCCTCCAAAAAACAACATCTTGAGCACCTGAAGAAGGTTTTCCAGAAGTGCATGAAGTTCGGCATATCACTAAATCCAAAGAAATCGCATTTCGAGGTGGAAGAAGGGAAGTTGTTAGGACACATCATCTCCAAGGAAGAAATTAATATAGACCCCAATAGGTTTGAAGAAATCCTGAAGATTGTCACCCCACACAGTAAAAAAGAGGTGCAATCATTCCTGGGAAAGGTAAACTTCTTGAGGAGATTCATCTTGAACCTGGCGGAAATCATAAAGCACATAACTTGCATGCTCAAGAAGGGAAACAAAATCAAATGGAACTTGGACACCAATAATTCTTTTGAAGATATCAAAGTGGGCACTGACTAAATATCTTGTGCTAGCCAACCCAGATTTTACGAAATATTTCATCCTATTTTCATTTTCCTCAGAACACACTATTGTCGGCGTGATGTTGCAGAAATACAAGCAGGGCTTCGAAAAACTCATAGCCTATTTCAGCTAGACACTGTGCGATGTTCCACTAAGGTACGACATTATGGAAAAACAGGCGTATGCCTTAGTGAAATATTTGAAAGAATCACTTATTGCACTCCCATGTCATCACTTATGTACCCAACAACTTTGTCAAGGATATCCTGACTCAACCTGACCCAGAAGGAAGGAGAGGCAAGTGGATAGCATCCATGATGGAATCTGATCTTGAGATCAAGCCTACAAAACCGATCAAGGGTTAGGGTATTACAAAGTTAATGGTGCAGTCAGACTGCAATGCTATAGGAATGAATTTAATCGCTGATCTATAGGAAGTCCCTCAAGAAGAGAAAACCGTGAAGGTGTCTCAGCAGTTCATTGATTCGCCATGGTATGCAGACCTCATCTATGTGTTGGAGAATCTCCAAGCCCCTCCAGGTGTGATTAATACTAAGGTTATATTTCTCAAGATTAAATCAGTTAAGTTCTTCATCTTGGACAATTCACTCTACTGGAAAGACCCTGGGGGAATATAGTTGAGTTGTTTGCTGGAAGATGATGCGAAGCGGGCCATACAAGAATTTCACAAAGGTGACTGCGGAGGACACCCCTACTGGAAAACCATCGTGCACAAAATTTTGAGGGAAGGTTATTAATGGCCTACAATCTTCACTGACATGCATAAAGAGGTCTCCAGCTGCCACAAATGTCATATTTTCGACGGAAGAAGAAAGTTACATCCCCTGCAACTAAATCCAATCTCAATCCAAGAACCTTTCATGCAGTGGGGTCTAGATTTCATAAGGGAAATAAATATACCATCCTTCGTGTAGCACAAATGGATACTCACGACCACCGACTATTTCATGAAAATGGATAGAGGAAATCCCCACGAAGCAAGCTACAGACACAATCATCATCCAATTCCTGGAGACAAACATCTTGTTGAGGTTCGGGTGTCCCGTTAAAATCATAACAGACAATGCGACCGCATTCAAGTCTAAAAGGATGGATAAATTTTGTCAGGATTATATCATAACCTTGGGGAATTCTATGGCGTACTATCCACAAGGAAACAAGTTAGAAGAATCCTCGAATAAGAGCCTAACCAGGATCATCAAAAGACTCTTGCAAGACAACAAGAGAGCTTGACATAAAAATATTATCTACGCATTATGTGCAGATTGGGTTACCACCAAAAAGTCTATATCAACATTTCCTTTCCAGATCGTTTACGGTGCAGACCCAATATTCCCTACTTCACTGGGGCCACCTGTCAAATTTTTTTTGCAAGAGCACGAGGTCGAGCCAAATTATGTGCAAAGGAAAATAAACGAGCTAATTCACACACAACAGGCAAGGGAACAAGTGTACAGTCGATCGCAAATCCATGAGGAGAGGATGAAGAAATCTTTCGACAAGCGTTCTAAGAAGGAATATTTTCAGATAGGACAGCTGGTGCTGAGATGGGATGTGAGAAATGAAGATAAGGGAAAGCACAGAATGTTCGACCACCTTTGGATAGTTCCATTCAAAATCAACATGTATTGCGGGAAGGGATAGATGTAGAATACCTTGGTTGGGGGCCTTTAAATGACAGGTTCCTCAAACATTATCTGATGAAATAAAATCCATTTAAGTCATTCGTCATTGTAAATAGTCATTTTATTTTTTGCGTCGAGTCAGTAGGTCAGCAGAAAATTGAAGCCCAAAGTGAAGGCCCTAAGTTTATGCTGAAGTTTAAAAGCTGCATTGATAGTTTTAGTTATTTTTCTATCTGTTATTTATTTCTCTCAGTATTTGAAGGTCGAATAAAGCCCAATGGTCAGGCACCTAGTCTACTGTTCTTTTCTACCTCGTGGCGAGGATAGAATCCCCATTGGAGCCAGTTGTTAGCGCCGCCATTTTTCTTTTCAGTTAGAGTCGGTTTTAAGTCACGTTGTAACCCAAGCATCCAAACATGTGAACTTAGGTACGTAGCACCTTGAGGTCAAAGTCAGCAAGTGGTCGGTTGGCCCTTGGAAATGAGAAGGGATTTTAAATTCAAAACTTGCGTAAGTGGTATGGGTATTTATTTTCCAAAGAGTCACCTCCTCTTAAGAAACCAGTCTCTACGTGCCCCAGGTTGAGTCAAGTAGTTAATAGAAGTCACATCGAAAAGTACAACAACTATTATCATTTAATCATGAAGGTCAAGGGAATGAAAAATCACGTCATTCGTATCATGCATTCCCAACAAGCCTTATCGCCTGTATTCGACACTTGTGGATTTTCCATGGAAAACCTGCAACTCGATTCAAAACATCTCATCGCCATGAATTCCCTGTCCTCCAGCATGATTCCTTCTTCTTCCTGACTTGTTATAAATATCAGATGCTCGACACTCATTTCAGTTGTAAAACTAGGTCCGCACTCTATTTGCAATTCCCCTCGCTAGTCTAGTTTGATCAAAATTCCCCCCTCTGTGCATTTTCTAGATACGCCATGCACAAAATACGTACTGGTTGCACCATGGAAACCTCCCAAAGAATAAGGAAAGGTACGCATAGAAGAAGAATTGCCAGGTGCAAGCCCAAAAATGACTAGGATTCATTCTCACCTGCAGTAGGCACTTCCAAGGACATGAAAGGAGTCATTCCTTTACCCACAGAGAAGACCAGATCAAACCGCGTGGAACCTGAAGTAGAAGGACTTGCACAGGAAGGGAATACAGTAGAAGCTCTATCTCCTCAACAACAAATGCCTCAAAGAAGGGGTAGGCCAAGGAAGAACAAAGAAGTTGTGGAAGATCAATTTTCATAAGAGTCGCATGCGAGATTGGTGGCTAAAGAACTAATCATGCACACCATTTGACTAGATCCTGTTGGAGGATTGAGTCGCGAAGGCAGGAGAAAAATAAGGAAAATAGATATCACAAAAATGAATGATCAATGGAGTTGAGGCGACAACTAGCAACAAAGACTATGGAATCATTAGAAGCACAGGGTCGCAAAGGGAATGTGGAATGGCTAAAAATACAGCTCAGAGAGGTGCAAGACACCATTATATAGCTGGGAGAAGCACAAAGAATAACGAAGGAAAGGCATACAGAGAATTCCAGGGAATTCAAAGTGTCCGAGAAGGAATCATGTGTGGCTCTCGCCAGCGTGAAGAAAAAGTAAGTTTAGCAGGTGTTCGTCTTTGCATCCGAAAGCATAAGACAAATATTGGCAGTTTTGAAACACACTTTTCCCCAAAGCACTCTACCATTTTGATAATGGTCGTAAAAATCAATAAACCAGTTGTCATGCACATTTTTCCCAACAAATGAGTGCACAACAAAAATCAAAGTCATTATAGCAGATAGTGAGTTCTCGGCAGACACTTGCCTGCTCAAACATCTGATCGAAGGGAAACACTGACACATCTTTTCCTCATATCGATACTTTTCAGATGATGGGATCCTCATGGATAATTTGCGAACAGTCATGTGTAAACAAACGTGATTATTGTCTATTTTTGGAAAAGGCCATGCGAAGAGTCTCCAATGCATGCTACTCGGTTGTCCTATTTTTAGGGTAGGAGATAGAAATCGGGGTAGCCCATGCGACACCCTTGTTTATATATTTCATCTTTTTTATGTAAGCCAGGTTGGCTGGAAAAATTGGTAGACGACAACTATTGTATGTAATTTGAGTTTTTTGACCGAAATTTAATACAAAGGTCCTATAACTTGACGAAAAGATTCTAGTTGTAGCATTCGGATGTATTATGCCTCTTTCTTTGTGTATGTGATTCCTATCATCTTTATTCATATATTTTTTTGTCTATTTTGGAACGAATTTTTGAACCTGTGGATTCGCTACGCAGCGCCCCTTGTTCGCGCCACTTAGAAAAAACGTTTTCTTCTAAATCTAACTAATAATTCACCCACAGCGGTTCTCCGAGTTACTTATTTTGTTTTTATCCCGCCACACATTATGGTTTTACACTAAATAATATTGATCACCTAGCATTATCCTCTCAATTTTAGTCACTAAGTCATTTGTCTTTGTCATTCCCTTAAATCGACTCCATAGCCCAAGTCTTACTTTCTTGCACCAATATAACTAGAGCGCATTTTATCAAAGGTGTTAAATCTAGCCACTGCTTTCAAAGCCATATCCTGTGCGGAGACCCTGCCTTCTGAGAGAGCCCTCTCCAGATCTAAAAGTCTAGTTTTCTGTCTCAAAGTTGGTTGAAAAAGTTACCTTAGTCATCTGTTTATCAGCTGAACAAATTTACAGAGTGCTAACACCAGGAACTAGAGCCTTGAGCTTCGGAAGATCTTGCAACAAAATACACTCATATCCATGAATGTTTAATCTCCAAACTTTCAGAGTCTCATTATATATCACCCACTAGTGGGGGTGCTACGTGTCAAAAATATAGAGATGACATGTGGCCTAATATAGGGGTGACATGTGTCAAGTTCTAATTGGCCCAAAATTTATGTGAAATGTGTGAAAGAAGATGACACATGGCATTCTTAGAGTGGGTCCATGTCACCCTAGGTGACGTTAGCATGCCACATCACTACGACACTTTAGGACTTCAGAGAAATCTCAGTACCACACAACAAATCTCCCAAACGTTGAATTTCTAAATAGGTCCACATCACTCTAGGTGATGTCATCATGCTGCATCACTCTGATTCTCCAAGACTTCAAGGCTTAAGAGAGTCCCACACTAGAGGACATAAAAACACCTGAATGCCAAACTTCTAAACTCCTGAACAATGTTCTGTAGAGCTTCAGAACTTCAGGGCTCCAAGACATTAGAAAAATTCTCATTTCAACACTTTAAAACTCTTGATCGACGAACTTTCGAACTCCCGATCAGGTCCACATCACTCTGACACTTTGGGAATTCGACACTTTGAGCTTTGGAAGATATAACCGTAGCACACTTTATAACTCGCGAACACCAAAATTTTGAACTCTCGAACAGGTCCAGGTCACCCTAGGTGACGTCATCATGCCACGTCACTCTGACGCTCTTGGAMTTTGGAACTTCTAGGTTCAGAAGATTTCACACCAACATGCTTTATAGTTMCCAAATGTCGAAATTATGGATAGGTTTTCCCTGATGCTCTTGGAMTTCAAAACTTCAGGAATCAGAGGATTTCKCTATTAAACACAACCCCACCCACGAACTGTTGAACTCCAAAATTTTGAACATGTGATAATCCTCATACACTTGTCCCTGAACATGAATGGTCCTTAATGGTTCCATACTTTGGGACTTWGGGGAAAATGTCACTCCATGGAACGACAACAATATTTCCCCGAATGCMAAACTGTCGAACCACTTKGGGGATCCAATGGTTCGCCTTCTCCCAAATGATCTATGGTGTAAATCCAATCTGGGACTTTGTATCTTCAAGGATTTTTCCTCCTTTCTGTTAAAGACCTAAAAATTTCTGAAGCAATGAAGTTCAAAGGACTGGAGTGGTTAACTGTTGCGCTCATTTCCAAGATCTGAAGGTTGTGAAGGATTTAGGCCTTTCCTGAACAGATCCTACGGTTATTACGGTTTCGATAACTGCTACACCCCCTGAGATTTCTAACACAGTTAAGGTATGATCTCAATTCCCTCTTGGTACTCATGGAACCTCTGAAACTTGAATTGTTTCCATTTCGACAACAATCCACTCTAAAACTTTTTCTTCAATTTCCACTTACACGGACCAATCCAGGCTTAGTGTTGAAAACTGGAGCTTTGATACAAAATTGTAACACACTCAAGATTAGACCTATTGGGCTATGACACACTTAAAATATGATCCATATGAATGTCAGTGGCCTCCCACTGTTACACATTATTTTGGTCACACCAGTGATGCACTTATAACATGTGTTCGTGTTCCCATGAAAAGATAAAAAGAGTCTTTCTCCATGAGGAAAGTAACTGGATTTCTCTTCTCAAAAACCCTATTAAGGAAGGTTGTCTCACCCTAAAAAATTCATGGGGTGCGATGATGCTTGATCTCTGCCCCCTGCTATAGGGATGGACTTCGACGTCTCTATAGGATGCACTATACCTAGGGTGCGACGATGCCAAAAGCTAAGAAAAGGTCAAATTTCATGAATGTTCTAGAAGGGAATCTTCTAGAAGATGAGGTGGCCTTCGAATGGTTTGGATATTACTCGCTTCTCTGATTTGGTGGGATCATACTAATATCCTCACCCATATCTCTTGCATTCTATATAAAGAGGTATCTCTTGTGGAAACGTCTAAGGTTGAATAGGCTAAGAATTGGATGAGGAATTCTACTTCAGCTCATACTTGAGAGATTCATTTCAGTTCATCAAGTCATTATGGATATTCTTCATTCAAGGTTGGAGAAAAGGTGTGTTTTTTGGAGAAAATGCCCATTGAAAGGGGACCTTGTGACATCAAGGCTTTGGTTGTAATATCCACTTTCATTTAATATGATACAACAATATGTTTCTTTCCCATAAAACTAGTCTTGTTTTATTGTATGATTCCTTGATCACATGCATAGGTTCTTATTGAGTATATTGTGTTGCTTTCACTTTGGTTGGCTTGTGTTCCCTTCCAATTTCAATTTCATTGGAGCATTGGAATGGATCTAGGATGGCAATGGCAAGAGGAAAAGGCATTTAAAATGTATGTTGTCCATCTCTTGTTAGCCAGTAAACTCAATAATTAGAACTTAAGGAAAGTTCCATATTCTGTTATGTTTTGATCTATTTTTGGGTGGATCTAGGGAGATCTATTTATTTCCACATTTACTAATTAATCCTATAACACCCACCTATTCCAACTAGTTCATTTTGGTAATTTTCCAGTTTGGTAGTTTTTTCCTAGTTTTTGGGTCCCTGACTTAGGGTCGTTTTGAGGCCCTAAATAACATTTTTAAGTCTCACCATAGTCAATATACGGATCGAGTTAGAGTCTGACAAAAAAATTGTATTCCTCAGGTATACCTTTCCAATGGTCTATCATGCGCCTAAAATGAAGATCGTATGCAAAAGTTACGACCCTGAGAAGTTGATGTACTAGCTTACCCCAACGCGGCCCACATGAATTTTGGTGCTTCATCTCCTAGGGTTAGGTTTTTGGATGTCTAGGTTTTTTTCATTCATGATTATTTTAAAAATTCCTTCAGAGCCTCATTATAATAATCTTCTTTCGAATGAGCACATTTGTCACATCTATTCTTAGAGATAAGCCGCCACCATTCCAACAAGCTTGTTTTCCGCTGCATTTTACAGTTACAATTTATTTCCTTATTGAAAAGAAAACCAATTTTACCTTATCTCTGTTATTTTGTTTTAAGCATATTTTAATAATATGTATTCATTTCATTTTTCTCATAAAATCCAGATCAATGGTATTAGATATGTATTCTACTTGTCGTCTTAATGCATGTCCCCAATGAGGTCAGGGTACAAAGAATTGGGTCTCGATCTTGTTTCTCTTGATGACAAAATATATTGCATGCCCAAGCGACCTTTCATGGTAGGAGAAAATAAATATTATGTGACATGAGATCCTTTCAAAAATTTTGTTGATGAATCCCTCATGCAACAGAGGAAGGAGATGATGGATAGTTTTGTACAAATCCACCAACTCATGACGCATCTTCCTCGAGCCGAGGCGCCACCCCTTTCAAGCTACAAATCAACTTTCATATTCCTATATTTGAAGGTCAGATAGACACAAATGTTGTAGACAAGTGGTTGAATATACTAGAATGGATTTGTTCTGTCCATAACTTYTCRAATAGATAAAAGATTACTTTTGTKCTCCTCAAASTCGTTCCCCATGTCAAAGATTGGTGGGAAACTTTCTGTGAGAAAAAGGAAATAGAGGAAACCTCATTATTTATAGTTGTGGCCACCTAGGAATCCTTCAAGAATGCTATTAAGGAAAAATACTACCCTTTCAAAAGTTAYTATGAATTGTATACCAAATGGACCACATTGTGACAAGAAAGAGACMAAGCAGTGCCAGAGTTCACAAATGTCTTCCATACCTTGTGCAACAAGYTGGGTATCAAATATTTGGAGCAACATCTGGTGCTCAAGTATCACATTTCTTTGCATAGACACATCTAGACCGAAATGGAATTTATAGACATCTCATCCTTGGGCGCAGCCTATCGATATGTTGTCAAAATCTAGCAAAATCTCAAACAAAATACGTGACAATTCGGGCATGGGAACCCCTCACAACAAAATCTAGGAAAGGGCAGCCCCAACCCACATAAAAAAGGAAAGAGAAAAGATGGACAATATTAGGACAACCAGTCCAAACCACAAGAAAAGAAGGACACTGGAAAGACAAATAAATATATCGGGAAGTGGTGCAACTTCCATAAGATCCCTTGGAGATCAAGAGGTAGATCCAAGAACTGCTCCACAAGGGGCACATCTGTCCGAACTCATCGCCTTGTGGGAGCCCAATCATGTTGGTGCAGAAGAAATATGGGACCTGTTGACTCTACATTGATTATCGGATTCTGAATAAGATCAGAGTCTAGAACCGATACTCGATTTCCCGAATCGAAAACCTCCTTGAGCAGCTTACGGGGGAAAATACTTCAGTAAGATTGATATAAAGTCTGGCTACCACCAAGTCCTAATAGAATAGAAAGATGTATGGAAGACTTCCTTAAAGTCAAAAGAAGGTCTTTTTGAATGGATGGTCATGCCCTTTGGTTTAACAAATCAAATTTTATGAGGGTGATGGATGATATCCTACTACCTTTCACCAATAATTTTGTAGTTGTGTACCTGGATGAAATCCTCATTTACAACAAGCCTTGGGTGAACACTTGCAACAGGTTCTGCACACCCTGCAGCAGCACAAACTATATGAAAACCTGGAAAAATACGCCTTCGACATGGACAGGGTCCATTACTTAGGCTACATAATTTATGATCATGGTGTGCATGTGGAGCTAGCCAAGATCCAGGTCATTCGTGATTGGCTAGCCCCAACCACACTCACTGAGCTTCGAAGCTTCTTGGGCCTCGCCAATTTCTATCACAAGTTCGTGTTGGTATTCTCTCATATCACATGGGCCTTCAACCAAGTAACCAGGGCTGGTGATAAGGAAAAATTTGTGTGGGGCATGTCCCAACAAAAATCCTTCGATAACTTGAAGAAGTGGGTGTGCTCATCCCAATTACTTTCATTACCAGACCTGCGACATCCCTTTGAGATCGAGACAGATCCTTTAGACTATGCTATGGGCATCATTCTCACTCAACATGGCCACCTTGTGGCATTTCATAGTGAAACAACATCAGATGTTTTCCATAAGTACCCTACTTATGACAAATAAATGTAGTTCATTATGAAAGCCTACTACTAGTGGAGACATTACATTCTTGGAAAGGAGAAAATCATCCACACTGATCACAAGCCACTACAGTTCATACAGCCCCAAGGAAAATTTCATAATGAACACCATTAGAAGTGGCCCACATACTTCCAACAGTTCCACCTAAACATCAAGTATAAAACAAGAAGTACCAAATGAGTTGTCGGTTTCCTTAGCCTATCTCCATTCGCAGCACTCACCACGGTGCTAGACTCTTGTGGCCATGAGACTGTTAGATGGCCCAACCTCTATGAGACAGAACTTGAATTCTCCACCACCTACTAAATGTTGGACGTAAAATCAGTGGTCTTTAATTTCCATCTTCAGTATGGGTTGGTGTGTCGTATGGGCCATCTCTTTGTTCCATCAAGAAAGTGTGCGAAGCTGATTTGGGAATCTCACTACAGTTGGGTAGTAGGACACTTTGGCATTGAAAAGACAATGGAAGTGATGCAGAAACATTTAAATTGGCCAAAACATCGACATGATGTCGACAAGTATATCAGGTCATGCACCGCATACACTATTTCCAAATCGAACACTAAGAAATAGGGCTTGTACACCCCTCTTCCTACTCCTGACAAGTCATGGGAATCCATTGCAATCGACTACATGTTGGGCTTCCCATCCACCAAGAGGGGAAATGACTATGTTTCTGTGGTTGTTGATCACTTTTCCAAGATGGCGATTCTAGTCTTCTGCAAGAAGAGCATCACAATAAAGGCCACTAACAAGATTTTCTTTGAACGAGTATGGGTACATTTTGGGATCCCACAAACCATTGTCTCATATTAGGACAGTCAGTTCCTCAACACATTCTAGTCGATACTTTGGTCACTACTGGATACCAAGCTCACCAAATCCACTACCTTCCATCCCCATACAGATGGCCAAACAAAGGTCGTCAATCATATGATCATACATATCTTGTGCATGTACAATTACAAGCACCCCCACACATGGGATGCGAGTCTTCCTTATGTTCAACATGGATACAACCGAGCCTTGCATAGCTCAACTGGACATAGGCCCTTTCAAGTCAAGTTTGGATTCAAACCATTGGGTCCCATGGATGTTTCACTACCCCTAGCGACCACCTTAGTCAAATCATACCCTGCTCCAGCATAATATGTCAAAGCCACCTGGTTCATTGAGCAGATCCATCACATCCGCCAACAGGTTCAGGATATTTCACATAATTCCAATTCCAAGTACATGCAGTGCCATGATCAACACCAGGTGCCACATAAGTTTTAGGTGGGAAACAAATTTTGGTTCCACTTGCATAAAGAACGCCTGACAAGACCCCATCAAAAAAATTCCCCACTCTGTTATGGGTCGTACACCATCACCAAGGCTGTGGGTGACAATGATTTTGAGCTTAACATTCCCGATTTCCTTGGCTTGCACCCATTATTCAACATGGCTCTTCGTCGGCCATATTTCCCACCATTATTGGACACCTCATAGATAGCATATTTGTTGACCCTTGGTTATGGAAGTTAGTGATGAGTAAGGAAGAAAAGGAAAAATACGAAATGTGTAGAAGACACAGTGACTGTTACTGGGTTGAAGTGAGCAAAAGAGTAGAAAAGACGGAGCAAAGCAAAAGGAATCAAGCCAATGGACGAGGAGTTCGAGAATGATAGATCAACAAGGAAGAATGATTGTTGACAACTCAGCAAGAGAAAAAAATCCACTGTTGGATGCTTTGGAGCACCGCGTGAGAAGGAAGGGAAGACATGCTAGCAAATCCCTGAAAAAGTGGGTCAAGTTTACCTAGGGTTTTAGACACCTAGGGTTTTGGTATCTAGGGTTTTTGACACCTAGGTTTCGGCCTAAGGATGTCGGTGAGTGATTGTAATGTATAAATAGAGGTCTAAAGGAACTGTGATGGGTTGTTGTTAGTGTTATGATTTTTTTTGTCATGTGATCGATTAAGTAATATTGAGTGAGAAAGAAGTGTTGAGTATGAGAGCCTTCTGTATTGTAAGATCTTCAGTTCGGTGCGAAGATCAACCCTGTAATTGGGTGCACAGGGAGGAGAGATATAGTGAGGAGAAGAGAGAAGATATGTTAGCTGAGAGTGCAGACAAGAACTATATGCTTCATCTTAATATATTACAAATACAGTTATGTGGGCATAGCCCTAGAGAGAGGGTGAACCACATATATATTGTGTCGTATGTGTGATTGATGCAATGTTCTTTGCCCTTTTTATGTATTGTTATTGCATTACTGTGTTAGATATGATAGATAGTTTTGTGGAGTAGATATGAGTTGATAAGTGATATATTCATGTTGTTTCTATTCTGGTACTAGATCCACTTGATATTCCCCTTCGTTGTAGACATCTTTGTCTTGCAACCTGCCCATAGCTATTTGGGTGAGACTGCATCTACTTCGCAGGTGTTTCCGAAAGGGAGAATAGTTAGGGCTTGTTAGTGTGCTCTTGGAGCTGAACCCTGGGTCCGCCCCTGTGCCAACAAATGGTTCAGTTTCTGGGATAAGAATCTTCTTGAGGGAATGTCAAGGTGGTTCCCATCAAAGACAAAAATTCAAAAGTGGTTAGAAAATTAAGAAAAGGACTTCATTGAAGCCCAAAACAAGAACCCTAATCTTAGTATAGAGGATTGGCTAGAGAGATATATCTTTACCGATATACACGAGATTTTCTTTGGAGGAATCCATCAGGAGCTATATGAGTGGTTAGCTAGGTTAGAAGATACCCAGTTTGAGATTAGATCTAGACCTCCTATGGTTTGGACGTTGGCGTTGATCAAGAAGGTCAAGAGAATTGATAATGTCGTTTCAAGAGAAGTAGATCACTGGTTTGATAGCACCATTGGACGGTACATCACCGAGTTTCTTGTTGACAGAGTAGAGTCATATATCCAAGATGAGACATATTTCTTCAAGGGACCCAGAGGAAAATTTTTACATTTTATGAAGTTGAGGATCAAGATGATATTCCATGACAAGAACATCTTGAAGATACAGTAGATTGGTTGGATTTGAAAAATCTAATGTTCAAGAATTTGGATAGCGACAACGACATAGAGGCTGGAAATACATGCAATGGGAGAGAATTCATAGAAGTTCATCTTGCGAACCTATTTAAGAAGAATTACATAGATGAGGGTTTCCACAGTGGAGAAGAGGTAGATTTGACAGACAAAGAGCATTCAGAACCCGCTAGGGAAAAGGAAGGGAAAGCTGAAGAGCCTCACCGTGAAGAGCCAAAAACTTCAGGAACTACGTATACTATTGAACTAAGTACTATTATCCCTCATGTTGATTTAATAGCATTAAGCAATCAGAGTAATCCAAGACATTAGAGCGTTCAAAGAACTGTCACTAGTAGTCCACCACATACTCAGTCAGGAACCCTAGGAAGATCTATGGAAGACAATATGAGTCTCCCTATTTTTAGGGAAGATAGGTCTAAAGAACCTGATCAACATTAGTTCCTATGTGAAGCTCTATGGAATATTAATAATTTCACCGAGGAAGCTATTAAAATAACTCAATTTAATACTACCCTAAGGGATCATGCACTGAGCTAGTACATGAAGCTTGTCCAAGGACTTGCACAACCTAAGCCGTTGAATGAGATCAATAATGCATTGATTATAGAGTTCAAGAAATCCAAGTCAGAGTCACAATGTATTACAGAGATGAAAGAGATCAAGCAGAAGGTATCCAAACCTGTTTGGGAATTCGATCAGAGATTCAAGACCTTAACAGGCCGATTGACTTTTCAGATCCCAGATGGGCAGAACAAAAAATGGTTTATTTCTACCCTCTTACCACACATCAAAGTTCCTCTTATGAAAAAGAATATTGCTTCGAAGGCTGAGGTATTGGATATTTCCATGAAGTTAGAGTCATCCCCTATGGGAGAATCCAGCTTGAGTATGAGTCAAATATTGAGTCAGCTAACCAATTTGTCTTTGCAGGTCGAAGATATGAAGAAAGACAAGGGAAAAGATAAAAGAGAAGACATATGGTGTGTCAGATGTAGATCATAAGGCCATGACAAGGAACATTGTCCCATATTTCATGAATACTTGGCCTCTAGAGCTTTGATCCCTTTGAAACAAGTCACCCTACCCTGGTGCAAGGTATGAAAAAATAGACATTGCCCTGGTGAGTGCTATTACATGAAAAAATATGTTCAAACACCTACAAATTTGTAATGAAAATTCTGTAAATCCATGGGGCATGATGATAGGGATTGTAGGGCTTATGATCTCATGCATGAAATTTTAAGAGACATATAAAAAATTCAAGGTGTGGTACACCAAGAAGGAAACACTATGCAGTATAAATCCCATGGGAGAGGAAACTTCAATCCTCGCAGTGGATTTAGAGGAAGAGGATGAGGAGGAGGTATGGGTCGAGGCCAAGGACCAATCATATGTTACAAATGTGCACAACCATGACACTTAGCAAGGGACTGTCAGAAACCTTTCACTACTTAAAGCTATTACAGTTCCTTTGAACACGTTATAGAGGATTGTCCTGTGTTGCTAGATAAGCTTCAGGAAAGACGAGGACCTCAGCAGAACCCGCAAGTACAACTAATATATGATGAACTTCATAGAGAATACTCAAGAGTCACTATTATTACTAGAGGAGGCACTGTTACAGGAGAATACAGACTAACCCAAGGAAAGACTACAGAAGACTCAATAGTTAGGAAAGCTACAGAGAATACCCAAAACTTTTATGCAAAGAAAGAAAGACAAATATTTGAGGAGGAAAGAAAAGAGTTCAAAGGAGACCAAGGTTCTTCATCAAATACTTGGCCAGAAGTAAGAGAATATGGAATGCCTCTGGCATTCCATCAGTCTACTTTACCAAAAGAGGGACAAGATGTAAGAAAACTCATGGAATTTTTATATACTTGTATTAAGTTGATTCAGGATGAGAGCATTGTACAAGAGCTAGAAAATTTAATCAGATAGTATGAGATAGGAAGCATGGATCCTTTACTGAATAACAAAGTACATCAATTATCCAAGAAGAGAAGGACAAATAAGGAACTACACTTGAATGCTCAGATAGGAGAATATGATATAGACTATGTGGTCCTCAACTTAGGGTCGGAGGTCAATGTCATGACAAAGAAAACCTGGGCACTGATGCGAAAATTGAATTTGATCTATTCCCATATCACACTTAGGATGGCTAATCAGTAGGTAGTAAGCCCCTTTGGCAGATTGGAGCATGTCCCTGTGGACGTCGATGGAGTAAGAACATTTGCATATTTTGAGGTAATTGAGATAGTTGATGATAGCTGCAGTTACCCTGCACTGTTAGGATTTGATTGGGATTTCAATAATTCCACTGTGGTTGATTTAAAGAAAATAAATTTGATGTTTGAAAGAGATGGCCTTAGGGTCATTGCACCTTTAGATACATATGAAGGTCAATGATACACAGAACCCATCAAAGAAGAAGACCACATCTATGAACTGGAAAACATATACAAACTAACAGTCAGACAATAGGATTACATTAATCCTACGACTAATGGAAACCTAAGTTGGCGAAGTGACAACACATGTTCATCAGATTCATAAGAAGAACTAGAGAGCTAGTAGAACAAAATATATGAATTCTCTACAAGGAGATGTGCTAGATTAACCAGAGATGTTCGTTGGATCGACACAACAATAAGTAGCTTGCCCACCTTTGATGATCTGAATCCTTTAGAAAACTTCTTGTCGAAATTCAAAGAAAGTGTACCAACACAGTAGAGATCATTGGAAATGGATTATGCCTTGAAAGAAACACCAGCGAGATGGTGGGGGACACACAAAAACAACATTACAGAATGGGTACAATGTCGTACCCTGATGACCACATGGTTCTCAACACAAGTAGAAGGCTATGAAGTTAGATACCTAGGTCAAAGCTTCTCAAAGGACCATGTGAGAAGTTGTGAGGAATCCTGGAGAACCATTCCTCAAGAGTAATGGGTGCACAATTTCATTAACAGACTAGAAATGACCCCTATAAACTGGTACCTTCAAGCAGAGCTACGCCTCATCACTGCATATTGAGAAGGTATGACTCATAACTTTGTAACCACCTTATTATTTGACAGTCAATATCCTTTAGTAGGTCAAGCATTACATATTGTAGGACATAAATTATTTGAGGAGGCCTCTATCCCCCCTTTATAACAAGAAGAGGATGAATGGATTGCACCTCTCCAGAAACTGCAAGGCTATTACAACATCAATGTTGATGAAGATGATGATTTGAGGAAGGTGAACATCACATAAACAGAAATACAGAGAGGTGTGGAAGGACCAGGAGTTGAGCTACCATTCATTGAACAACTGATCAATATTAAGGTCAACATTGGAACAAAGAAAACACTAAAGCTTACAAATGTTGGAGATTACTGGGATTCTGCTACTATTGACAAAATCACAGAGCTACTACATGAATATCAGGACTTGTTTCCAGCCAAGTTTACTGATATGAAGGGCATTAAAGGGCCTATGGGAGAGATGAGGATCCCTTTGAAACTAGATGAAATACCATTCAAATAGAGACCCTACATATTGAACCCTAAATATAAGGAGAAAGTGAATATTGAGCTCGACAGAATGTTGGAAGCAAGAATTATAGAACCTATTGAAGAGTCGGAATGGATTAGCCATATGGTGGTACAAGACAAGAAGACATGAGAGATCAGGATCTGCGTAGATCTCAGGAAGATGAATGATGCCTATTTTCATGACCCATTCCCTACACAATTCACTGACGAAGTGTGAGATAATGTGGGAGGCCAAGAGGTATATTCTTTTACAGATGGATTTTTAGGGTACCATCAGATCCAGATTTCCAAGGAAGATCGCCATAAGACCACATTTGCAATAGAATGGGGATCCTATCAGTATACAGTGATGCCATTTGTATTGAATAATTCCCCAGCCATCTTTTCTAGGGTGGTGTTTGAAGCATTCAAGGAGTTTCTGCATAAATTCCTAGAAGCATATTTTGATGCTTGGACTATTTTTAGTTTATTGAAAAATCATATTGAATGTCTAAGGCTAATGTTGGACAAATGCAGACAATGTCAAATTGCTTTGAATCTGTAGAAGTGCATATTCTTCTCACCATTTGGAGTGCTATTAGGTCATATTGTATGTAAGCAAGGATTGCTGGTAGACCCATCTAAAATTTCCATTATAGTTGATATGCCACCCCCTACTTCAGTCAAACAGTTGCGCACTATGATGGGACATACTAGATATTACAGGAAGTTCATTAAAGGATATGCCTAGATTAAAGCACCCATGGAGAATATTTTGAAGAAAGATTGTCAGTTTAGTTGGACAAAAGAATGCCAACAAAGCTTCGACACACTGAAACAAAAAATGGTTATTGCGCCTATTCTGGTTTTCCCAGATTGGAGCAAGGAGTTTCATGTGCATGTCAATGCATCTTCTCTTGCCTTAGGAGTAGTGTTAGCAAAACCCGGGGAAGGAGATATTGACCATCTGTTAGATTTTTCTAGGAGGAAACTATCTACAGTTGAGATTAATTACACCACCACTGAGAGAGAGGGATTAACTATGGTGTATGTGCTGCAGAAATTTTTCCACTACTTGTTGGGAGGACACTTTAAAATATTAACTGATCACTCCATGCTGAAATACCTATTCAACAAGCCAGTGTTGGGGGGGAGAATATGCATATGGATTCTTCTATTTTAGGAATATTACTTTGAGATTGTAGTTAAACCAGGAAGAATGAACAAAGGTTTTCACCAGTTGTCAAGGTTGGAACATGGCGAATATCCGACCAGTTTGGGGGATGCACTACCAGATGCACAATTATTGGCCATTAGAAATATTGATGACCACTTCATAGAGATATTCTAGTTCCTGTCAAAAGGAATGGCACTAAGTGAATATACAATTCCCCAGAAGAAACAACTAGTAGTACGCGTTGCAGACTTCTCACTTATAGTTGAAAAGATATACAAAATGGGACCTGATGAGATATTGAGAAGGTGTGTTATGGAGGCAGAGAGACCATTGATCCTTGCATAAGCTCATGAAGGAATCGTTGGAAAACACTACGCAGGGAAAGAAACTGCACATAAAATTCTTAGACCTGGCCTTTGGTGGCCTACCTTACACATAGATGCTAAAGACTATTACAAAGCCTACGATGTATGCCAAAGAGTTGGGAAACCATCCAGAAGAGATGAAATTCCATTAGCACCATAGTTGACCCTACAAGCATTTGAGAAATGGGCCATTGACTTCGTGGGACCTATAAACCCACCAGGAAAGCACATGGGAGCAAGGTACATCATTACTACGACAGAATATTTGAAAACATGGGTCGAAGCAAGAGTAGTTAAGGACTGTAGTGCAACTATAGTTGCATGCTTCATATTTGATGACATCATAGCCAGGTTTGGATGCCCAAAGATCCTTATGAGTGATCAAGGCACACATTTTATAAATAAAATAGTTG
This sequence comes from Picea engelmannii, assembly GCA_009831015.1. Taxonomy (NCBI): domain Eukaryota; kingdom Viridiplantae; phylum Streptophyta; class Pinopsida; order Pinales; family Pinaceae; genus Picea; species Picea engelmannii. The sequence continues at coordinate 355,562 of ML783946.1, read as the reverse complement.
AAGCCCTACTAAGGAATTTGCATTCCACCATTAGAAGAGCATGCCTTATCATCCACAAGAAAATGGGATAGTGGAAGCATTCAACAAGATCTTGGAAACAACGTTGATGAAGATTTGTAGTGTGAACAAGGATGACTGGGATTTAAGAGTACCAGCAGTACTATGGGCCTATAGAACCACTTGCAATAAGCTAACAATGTAGAAACATTTTAAGTTGGTATATGGTCTCAAATTCATTGTCCCAATGGAATACTTGGTACCAAGATTAAGAATTTCTTCCTTTACAGATATGGATGGCACTGACATTGTTCGAGAGAGGCTTGCATAGTTGGTCGAACTGGAGAAAGACAGATTTGTTGCAGGATTTCATCAGCAGGTACAGAAAGAAAGAGAGAAGGCCTACCATGACAGACACATTAAGAAGAAGGCATTTAAGCGAGGTGATCTGGTATTGGTATATGAAATTAAGTTCATCAAACATCCTGAAAAGTTCAGAACACATTGGCTTGGGCCATATGAGGTTTCCTATGCTACAAAAAGAGGAGTTGTGCAGTTGAATAATTTGAAGGGAGAATGGAAGGAAGAATTAGTGAATGGAAGCCAGTTGAGATTGTATTATGACAACCAGCTGCCTTGCAACTCATATTAAAAGAATGAGGAAAAGTGTCTAGGTACCAGGTGCAGTTGAAACTAGGTACCAGACATAGAAAATAATGTATTCACAAGGGAAGGAGAGGAGGAATAGAACAAAAAGCAAAGGTTGCACTACACAGTCTAAAGTCGAAGTAAAAAAGAAATGTCTGATCTGAAGTGCCTCGGGACGAGTCACAGGTGAGTTTTGGGGGCCTATTGTCCCTTGGTTATGGAAGTTATCGAAGAGCAAGGATGAAAAGGAAAAATACGAACTGTGCAGAAGACACAGTGACTGATACTGGGTCGAAGCGAGCAAAAGAGAAGAAAAGGCAGAGTGAATTAAAAGGAAGCAAGTCGATGGACGAGGAGATCGAGGATGATATATCAACAAGGAATATGGATCATGGAAAACTCAGCAAGCGAAAAAAACCACCGTTGTATTCTTTGGAGCACCGCTCGAGAAGGAAGGGAAGACAGGCTGGCGAAGCCCTAAAAACGTGGATCAAGTTGACCTAGGGTTTTGGTATCTATGGTTTTTGACACCTAGGTTTCGGCCTAAGGATGTTGGTGAGTGATTGTAATGTATAAATATAGGTCTAAATAACTTGGGAGGGGTTCTTTTTACTGTTGTTAGTGTTATGATTGTTGTTGTCGTGTGATCGAGTAAGTAATATTGAGTGAGAAATAAGTGCTAAGTACAAGATCCTTATTTATTGTAAGATCTTCAGTTGGGCACGAAGATCAACCTTGCAGCTGGGTGCGCAGGGAGGGGAGATATAGAGAGGAGAAGAGAGAATATCTTCTAGCTGAGAGAGCAGACAAGAACTGTATGTTTCATCTTAATATATTACAATCACAGTTCTGTGGATGTAGCCCTAGAGAGAGGGTGAACCACGTATATCTTATGTCGTACGTGTGATTGATGCGATTTTGTTTGCCCTTTTGATGTACTGTTATTGCATTACTGTGTTAGATCTGATAGATAGTTGTGTGGAGTAGATCTGAGATGATAAGTGATATATGCATGCTATATTGTTTTGGTATTAGATCCACTTGATATTTCGCTTGGTTGTAGACATCTCTATCCTACAACCCCCCCATAGTTTCTTCAGGTGAGACTGCATCTACTTCGCATGTGTTGCTAAAAGGACTAGTAGTTAGGGCTTGTTGGTGCACTCTTAGAGTTGAACCCTGGGTATACCCCTGTGCCAACAAGAGTAGTTGACACCAACAGAGCTCAAACATGAATGCATGCAATAGGAATCTAGTGATCATATTTTGGACACACAGATCAAGGATACTCGACAACAAAGTATCCAACTTTATCAAGTTGTCAAAGAAGGGCAGCTCCTACACCAAGGTAAGTGGCTCACTCGAGGCCAAATTCAGTAGAAATTTCCTCATCTTATGGGGGAACTCAACATAATGGAAACCGTTGATTCTTAAGTGGGGAGGATTGATCCACATGTATTTTGGTGGCCTCCCACCTATTCCAACTAGTTCATTTTTGTAGTTTTCTACTTTAGCAGTTTTTTCCTAGTTTTTGGGCCCGTGACTTCCAAAGTTGTTTTGAGGCCCTAAACAACGTTTTTAGGGCTCGCCATAATCAAACTATAAATAGAGTCAGATTCTAACAGAAACATGTGTATTCCTCATATATACCTTTCCAATGTGATATCATGTGCCTAAAATGAAGATCGTATGCAAAAGTTAGGACCCCGAGAAGTTGATGTACTAGCTTACCCCAACGACGCCCACATGAATTTTGGCGCTTCATTGCCTAGGGTTAGGTTTTTGGATGTCTAGGTTTTTGGAATTCATGACTATTGTAAAAATGTATTCAGAGCCTCATTTTAATTATCGTCTTGTGAATGAGTGCAGTCATCACATCTCTTCTCAAAGATAAGCCGCCACCACTCCAGCAAGATTGTTTTCCACTGCATTTTATAGTTTCATCTTATTTCCGTATTGAATAGAAAACCAATTTTATTGTATATTTGTTATTCTGTGTTACAATTATCTCAGGGAATATTATATTATTATTCCTAAAGGATAATACAAGGATAAATCTCATATTATCCTAATTTCTTATGGGAAGGGGAATGATATACAAGTGAAGAAAAGCATCTCATATTATCCTAAGTTCTTATGGGAAGCTGAATGATCTACAAGTGGAGAAGAACGAGCTCTTGGAGGGCCATGTGTCAATCACATCCCATGCAGTTTTATGTGCAGAAAACTAGTTTGTTGGGGACCATTCTCTCCAATCACGCTGGCATTTTTCAAGATTCACCAGTCTCCCATCGTTCTGTCTTTGAGACCTCTATAACCCAGAATTTGTATGGATACCTTCCTGTCACAAGTAGTGTACCCGTACTATACCCAAGCCAACATTGTTACTTAATTGATTTATATTTCTACCATCTTCGTTCCTAACCTTAACATGGTTGTTTCCATCACCTGTTCCATACCCATTTTTTTTTCTCCCTTCACCTGGGCATGTCCCTGGTTGACTAGAGAGTTGGATCGGGTTTTCATACCCATGGGATTGAAGAGACAGGTTGTCATGCATGTGAGAAACTCTCTCCAGGTGAGATAATTTCTAACAAAGTGATTTATAGAGCGAGCCTAGCTGCAGCTATAGTGCTATGAGAATTCTTGTCTGGCCTATTGCTAAAGCTCTGGAAGGAAAGTGGGGTAGCCGAAAGACTATTGAGAAGATAAGGGGCACACTTCCTAGGGTGGGACAGGTATGTGGGGAGTGAGAGGTTGTAGGTTGTTAGTTTGATTTTTCTCCTGGAATGATAAATTTCCTGTTGTCTGTGTTATCCTAGCCTAGCCTAGGAATTCCTTTACCCAGGTGGAGTTTAGTCCCAGCTCAGGGGTGACCCACTGCTGAGACTTATGAGAAGCATGGTGTAAGCCTGGGAGGATCGTGGAAGGTCTGCATGCAGTTGATGTTCATCTATAAAACATAAGTATCAATTGTTTGTTAATTTACATGTTGCATATTTATACATGTGTCGTATTTATGGGTTTTTCCTGGGTATGTTGCATGCATATTTTTATTGTTATTTCTGCATGAATCTGTATATTGGAATAATGAATTATCCTATTTAAATTTATATATATAGATGATATTGTTGTTCTTATGGAGTTGGCATGGCCGACCTAGAAGGTTGAGTATGTTACAATGTATTATGTTTCGCAAGAGTTTAACTGTGGCATAGCCCAATAGCTCTATGCATGGGTGTGTTATAATTTTTTATCAGAGAATGAAATTTTTTAAGTGGCATGACCCAGCCTGGGTGGTGTTGAGAACCCAACACACCCTAAAAGCCTCATGAGATTTTATCACTTTTTGGGTACCACTTGTTTTATTTTACTATCTAAATCAATTTCACTTTGGGGAATGGTTTATATTTGTTTTATTTTCATGAATTTTATAAATCAAGTGAGGTTTGTTTGAACTTATGAAACCTCATTTACAAAATAAATTGACATCTGAACTAAGAATATGTTCCTAACATTACACCTAATTTGCTTATGTTCGGCGTCGAAAAAATTCAAGCAGGTAAAGTGGCCAGACAATTACAATAGTCATCGAGTGTCGATACACCATTGGCGTTGACAGAAGGTGGAGTTGGTTTGTGTGAGTTATTTTCACGATTTTTCAAGAGATAGTTGATCCCCATCAGCATCGGCAAAATACAGGAAGGATAGACATTGACAAAGGCCATAAACAAATTATCAATAGTCGATGACCGATGCACTTTATCGAGGTTGGGGAAATCTAGAAAGGTTAAAACAATCATTTTTGTCTGTGAAAAACATATTGTCGATCGTCGATCCCCGATACATTTTTAGCATAGAGACGTTTTCAAGAGAGTCGATTTGAGAGAAATTGGGTAGGTTTATCATTGATCATCGATCCTTTATACTTTTCGGCATCAACAAGATATGATTGGGTTTTAGAACATATATCTTAAATAAAGTCATGATTCTGATTAACACGAGTAAATGAAGACATTGATCTCGAGTGACACATATGTTTATCACATAAGGGTGTCGTATGACCTAGTTTCGTCTCGAGTCATATTAAGGTTCCTTGGGTCCTAGTCACACCTCCTAGTCATCTTTTCCACACCAACTCTGTACAGAAAGATCAATCAGCGTCAGAGATTTTGCAAGAAGATATCAACAAAAAGTGTTCGAAACATAATCCCGACCCCCAAATCACCAACTGAACTACCGAAATGATGGGATGTTTCTGGCATAGGATATGATCAGATCTTGACATTTAATAAACCAATTAATGCTTCATCCTACATTTGTTTCTACCTCGTGCATTGACTGAACAACAACAATTTGAAAATGTCGATAGGCCACATTACACCCTGCACCCACGTTGTCAACCCACGATGAATTTAATTTTAAACATATTTGAAGATCTAGCGACAGATTTAATGAAAATACACTCATAACCCGAATTGAATGACCGATGCAACAAGTTAAGTTCATCCCTGTTTAAATCTCTAGAATGGGTTTGAACAATTTCATTATGCGCACAAGTTTGAATTCCAGAGCACTCAAAGAAGTAAGGCAAGCGTCTAAAGACTGTGTTAATCCCCATATTATCAAAACCAGGTTAAAGAATATGGAGAGGTAAAATGTCACTTTAAAATCCAGCCACCAGAGACTCACCGAGAGAACCCAAGCTAAAGGAAGCTGAGATAGGTGAAGGTTCTTGTAACATTCCCTCGGCCACCTGTAGGTCGTGGGATGCCACTCCAGAGCAATCACTCATTCTCTGACACCAATCGGTAACATTCCCATCCTTTACAGGCCGAAACATGCTACTCTAGGGAATGCTTTCATTACCTTACTATGGAACATATGGTAACATACCCAGTAGTCAACTCAGCTATACCACATAAATTTACTCTTTAAACTACATGCAACTAAAACATATACATATAGTGCTCTTGCAGAAGCTTTACATCTAAACATAAACAAACAATTACTTTCTGTAACATACGAGTTGGTACTAAAATAACCATAATTACAGATATGCAACATTTACAAGGAATTATCCAAAAACATACAGGAAATTATAATCAAATATATGATAAACCGTAACATAGGCATGTAAATAACAAAGTAGCATATCATTTTATCATACAATTGGTACTTATCTTAGAAATATTGTCACCAACTACGCACATACTGTTACACATTATTTTCATCATCCCTATGACTGTTAATGATGTAAACCTATATGTTGCCTTCAGAGGGGTCAGTAGCCTAAGTTCCTGAAGAGAGAAGGGAGAAGAACTTTTCTTGAGAAAAGAAGTTGCATTTTCCTTTGTAAAAACCCTATAAAAAAGTGAGTTCACAGGCTGCATATGTCCTAGGGTGTGACAATGACCCATTCTCGTAGGTTACCCACACTTAGGGTGCGAGATGTTCGCAGGTTTCTCTATAGGCAGGGTGCGAGAATGCCTACACGTGGGAAAAGCAAGCATTTTCTCGAATCTTCCAAAAGGAGAAACTTCCATGGTGAGGTGGCATCCGAATGCTTTGGATCTTACTCGCTTTCATGATTTAGTGGGATCATCCTAACCTCCTCACCTTATCCTTTTCAACTTATAAAAGGAGAGGAGCTCTCATAGAGAAGGGGTTCTTGAGCTTGTTAGCTTTGGTTGGCTTTTGAGTTATTAGCTTGGTTGGAGTGGCTTTGAGATTTTCTTTGTCAAGATAGATTGTGAATATCATCAGATCTATGCTCTCAGAATTCTTGGAGTGAAAGTGTGTGGGGAACAAAGGACAGTTGGAAGGGACCTTACGACATCAAGGC
>ML783946.1:289519-321136 GCA_009831015.1 Picea engelmannii | reverse complement strand
TAAAGGAAAGACGTTTAAATATGCCTTGGTGTTCTGTCCATTCATGTCTATGAGGCATGACTTAACCATCTCATTAACTTTTCTTTTGGCTCCTGTAGCTAGTTTCACCAACCAGGATTTCCCATGCTTGCTTCTTGGTACTTGCAAACTTTCCACCATCTTAGGGTCTATATAACTATGACTAGATTCTAAATCAATCAAAATAGAAAGGGTTTGGTTGTTGATCATACCTTCTACTTCAATCATGTGGAACTGATACTCTACTTTCTTATTGTCCAGGGATACATAAATTCTTGGTACATATCTGCCCATGTCCTCCATTGTTTCATCTCACTATACATTGTGAACAACCCTACCTTTTTCACCTCTATGAGGACAATCTCTGAACCTATGGTCCCCTTTACAACCCCAACATTTCATACGTGATTGTCTTGGCCCTTGACTCCATGTGTCAATCATTATGGGTTCTTTGGGTGGTTTATGTCCTTGTGAATTATTTTTGAAGAATGGTGGCTTAGCTCCCTTCTTCCTCTAATCCATATTGAATTTCTTATTGTCTTCCCAAGCCTTTTGGAAAGATGTCTTTGTTTCCTGCTAATCATATAGGCATTTATATCTCCATATGGTCTCTTCTAATGTCTTAGGATCATCATACTGTATTTTGTCAATGATGAATGATGGCAATCCACATAAATACCTTTGAATTTTGACTATCTCGTCCTTGATGAAAGAGACATACTTCAATAGTTCCATAAACCTTCTCTCATATTCATCTATGGTCATACTTCCAAGCTTGAGTTCAAAGAACTCTTTCATTTTCTTCTCATAGTATCTCTTAGTCAAGTACTTCTTCTCAAAATACTTCTTGAATTCCCTCCAAGTAACACCTTTCTCTACAATGTGTTTTACCTGCACAAGTTGATCCCACCACGTGGAGGCCTTTCCTTTGAGTTGATAGATAGTGATTCTACCTTCTACATGAGAAGAACAATTATGCAATTGAAAATACTTCCTCATGCCTAGCAACCATGTTTTTGCATATTAATCCTTCTTTTGCTCACCTTCAAATGTAGGATGTTTGATTTCATTCATTTCTCTTCTTAGCTCATCCACCCTAGATCTCTTATACCTTCTAACAGGGGATATACTCGAGTTGTTTCCTGCTCTCTTATTGGAATGCCTTTGGGAATGATGGTGATTTCTACTAGCACTTTTTTCTTTTCTTTTCTCCTATGAAGGTTTGTGACTCCCAGATTTACTTGAGCCACTCTCCTTAGCCAATTTCTTTTCTATTTTGTTCAAACCCTCCAATAGATTCATGTTGAATTCATCTTTTTGCTCTTTGTCTTTCATAAGCCTTTCATTATCAACTTTATGGATTTGGACATCCTTCTGAGGATTCTTAATGGTCTCAGCCATATTCATATCTTCATTCCTTTCTTCTCCATGTCCATTGGAGTTCGTTCCTTCCATGCCCAAATGGACATCCACCCCTCTGCTCTCATCTTGCTGATTATAATTCCCCTGTGCTTCTTCCATTCCTATGGAATCTGTACTGGTCTAATCTGATCGAGTTGTTGTTAATTCTACAAAACATGCAGCCATCGAAACTTATTAGTCTAACAATTCAAAAATTCATGAGAATATGCACCATTTGGTTCAATATACACATCAGAATTATCTCTCCCGATTTCCTGGTGTTATCACCATGATAATTCTAGATAAGACCCAAGTCTCAAAAAAACAGATGCGCAGTGCCTTTAGAGATACACTTGTGCAAGAAGGTGGTTTTCCGAAACCACTTTCGCAAAGACATGGTATCACATGTCTCAACATGTCAAATCCACCACTCGTGGAGGGTGATGGCTAGTCAGATCACCCTGCTTCACTCATTCAGTACTTCATAGCGATGGCTAGTCAGATCACCCTGCTTCACTCATTTAGTACTTCATAGCGATGTGATGTCAGTTGAATGATGCCATGTAACGAACTCAAAATCTAATCATTCGAAATGGATTGGTCGAGCATGGCTACCCAATTCTCTTGTACGTATTCCATTTGCACTTCATAAATGGAATTCTATAATTACCACTCCCCAAGTATGAAGGTATATTTGTATCCATAACTGAAGTAATCTCCAAACTGCTCAATTTTATTCTATTTGTAAAAACATTTCGGTATCCACAACCTGAGATACATGGACAAGGCTAAATCAAGTGAGATTGGTTATTCGCACATGGAAAGGGTCCTTGTGCACATTCTAGAAACTAAGTTCCACATAGAGCTGGCTATAGACTCGCAGTTGGAAGTCAGGCTGAATCCCACTATGAAGGATTTCATCATCAACATGCCAACTGCTAAGAAGAAAAGGAGTAAGCAGAAGAAGGAGGAATATATGATTGAAGCGGCCGAAAGTGTTGGAGAGAATCAACCGATCTAGTTAGATTCTTCTTTAAAGGCAAAGATCGCTAAGCTGAAGTAAGTCTTCAACTAAAATAAGCATGTCTCAGTGAATTTTGAATAGTCGGTAACTGAGGTAAAGAGTAGCAGAGATGATAGGCATGTTCTTTAAACGACCCTTTTCACAACAGGCTAACTGCTGTCATCACCCTTTTGTAATTTTGTGATTAATATGATTATATAAATACAGAAATGGATTTTAGACTGTTTTATTACAATTTCTATCTGGTGATGTTATGAATCTTGTTTTGTTTTATAATAAGTTTTTCTTGTAATCTTATATTTTATTTTCATCTATTTGAATCGGAGAAAATTAAAACTTGGAATTATTTTTAATTAATGCTTTGATGCGGTTGTGTGTTTCTTTTTTTCTTTTATTATTATGAAATTTAAACTTAGACTCATCGCCTTCCAAGTGACTTCATGTGCACTAAACTTTGAATTGTTCATTTATATTTATCGTGCATAGCAATATCACAAGGTAAAATGCTTTTCCATGCACCTATATCTCCTATGCATTTCTTCTTCGTCGCACTGACAACTTACGTGCACTACTTTTGCATTGTGCACCAATATCCACTACACACATTTTTGGTACCACGCACCGATATTCCACACACATTTCATCCTATGCATGCACCATGTCAAGTTCAACAAATTCCATCGTGCCCAATTATCTACACACACTACTGAATACACTGTCACGAAACAACTTATACTCATACTTATGCGCGTACCAACAAAACTCCTCTGGGTTAAGAAATACTTGTGCACCCAATGTGCACATTACTATGTGTGTTCTCACCATGAAAGGATAAATTCAGCGTGTGCATTCGCACATAATAATCTTCCACGCAGTGCCACAATTTATCGCACACATTGGCATGCCAATGTTTCCCCGTGCGGTGCCAAAATTTACTGTTCGCGCTAGCATTCCAACATTTTCCATGGACACTCCATGACCCCAATTTTGGTCACTTCGAAGTTACTCTTCTGTGAATATTCACTTCAACTAAACCCCTCTGGCCTATCCAAGCTCAGTGTTAAGTTGAATCTCTGATACCAATTTGTAATGCTCCCTCGACCACCCGTAGGCCGTGGGATGCCACTCTAGAGAAACCACTCATGCTCTGACACCATTCGATAACATTCCTATCTTTTACAAGATGAACCATTCTACTCTAGGGAATGCTTTCATTCCCTTACTGTGGAACATACGGTAACATACCCAGTAGTCATCTGAGCTATACCACATAAATTTACTCTTTAAACTACATGCAACTAAAACATATACATACAATGCTCTTGTGGAAGATTTACATCTAAACATAAACAAACAATTACTTTATGTAACAAACGAGTTGGTACTGAAATAATCGTATTACAAATATGCAACATTTATAGGGAATTACCCAAAAACATACAAGCAATTATAATCACATATATGATAAACCGTAACATAGGCATGTAAATAACAAAGTAACATATGATTTTATCATACAATTGGTACTTATCTTAGAAATATTGTCACCAATCATGTACAGGACGTCCACGAACCTCCCAGCCTTAGAATACACTATTCATCACTCTCAACAGTGATTCACCCCTGAGCTGGGACTGAACTCCACCCAGGGTAAAGGGTTCCTATCCAGGCTAAGGCTCATGGGCAACAGGAAAGACTTTGCCTCAGGTGCTCACTCAACTAATAGCCTACAGCCTCTCATTCCTGACATGCCTATCCCACCCAAGGAAGTGTTCCCCTTCTCTACTCAAGAGTCCCTCGGCTGCCCCACTTCCCTTCCAGGGCTTCAACAACAGGCCAGAACGAAAGTCTCAGAGTATTGTAGATGCAATTTATCACCTTCGGGAATCAATCCCCAACAATTATCTCGCTCAGAGAATTACTCATGGGCCTAACAACCCGCTTCTTCAATCACACTCCAAGATAGCCAGGTACACCAACCAAAAAGGGCTATGGGAACAGGCTCTTAAATGGTGAAATGGTTGTCTCAAGGATAACGAAATGCATGAGTGAAAATGGTCATGGAATCATTAACTGGATAACTGATTGTGGAAAGAAATCACTGTGAACTCTTCATGGAAGTGATGGTGAGAATGATGGTCCAGCTTCTAGTAAGAAATCCCATGAAAAGTCACCAAATGAGATAAGTCTCCCATGATATGAATGCATGTCCCCAACTTGACACTTGTCATATCAGAAGTTACCTTGGTCCACTTGTCCACAAATTTAGAACTTAGGATAAAATAATTATCCATAATTTACGCTTTAGGAAATATTAATATAATATTCCCTTGACTTTTGGCCCTCCATTTCCCTAACTGGTGAACTTCATCCCCCCATCTCTTTTATCATGGTTGGTCTGTGCACATCGATGTATTTTATATTAATCATGAGTCATGTACAAAGTAGGCGCATTGGCCTTTGAAATATAGGCGTTCCATACTAATACAAAAACATAAGCATCCCAACTTATAATAACCATCTCACCAGCCTATAACACATATCATATGCACGAGGCTCATTTTCCTCCATACTATGTGCACCTTAGTTACTACCCACAGTATCCTAGAATGTGGATGTTACATCATTTTACTGCGTAGTTCATGCACGCACTATGCCACATGACGTGCATTACCAAATGAGGTCAAAACAGCTCACCATCTTAAGTACATTTATATTACATTTACAATTGGGTTCAGTCGAGGGATATTACAGTTCTTCTCCTGGTGTGGCGAGGCAGCTGGAATACACTCCCAGGGAAGAACTGGTCATAAGAACCTCAAGAAAGAAATCCTTTGTCCAGCCTCCTGTCTTTAATGATACTGAAGGAAGCACCAGATCCAAAGTAATTCTCCCACATTAGGGGGACCTTTTCAACAAAAATATCCAAGAGGAATACCTCGAGTATATCCCACATAGTGACCCATATGGAGGGTCGCTCGATGACCATTTTTTCCCAAACATTCGATGGTATTATTTGCACCTAGTAGCCAACAAAACCTTGGTTTTACATTGCATAAAGGTTCTGAAGTGGATAATTGACCATAGATATGTACATAAAATTTTAATCAATGATGAGAATGGTGGGTGTGTCGGAGTTTTCCTCTCGACAGAAGCCTAGAAATAATACAAGCTCAGAGACCGAGAGGAGCAACTAAACACAAGCTTCATGGTGAAGTTCTACGAATTCCACGACACCGACCAACTTATAGCCTCATGGTGGAAGGAGAAAAATAAGTTTACCAACCAAAGCAATGGATGGTATGGGATGGTTAACTTGAGGGAGCCATACATCTCTTTGATGGCTCTCATCTACTAACTATATGGAGAGAAGGTCTGCTCCAAGTTTTTAGAAGCATGGATTTCCTTGGCGTACACAGTGGCGATCTCTGGGAGCAACTTCAATTAGGGAGCAATACTTTGCAAACAATTGAGAATATATATACAATAGGATCATATGCCAAAAGAAGGGGAAACACCTACTTTACACATGGCCTCATACCTTCTCAATGTCATATGTGTGAGAAATGTCTTCACTAGAATGAATTTAAGATGACATGTTGCAGATCTCCCGGTTCACGTTTATTTCAAAATACTATGGGAGAATAGGTATAAAACATCCTACACACTCATATGCAATGAATTCATCGCTTGTATTCATTTTATCATATTTAAAAAGGAATGCTCGAGATTATCCACAGCAGCCAAGAAAATGGTAGAGAAGGTAGGTCATTGGTATTTACATGAATGATCAACCTCTATCAGCATGTTCGAGGCCACCAAAACACCACATCTCCTACCTGGTCACGTCCCATACCGGATCATTGTGGGAGAAATATGTTATCAAATTATCCTGTAGGGCTATAATGCCACACTGGTCAAGGACAAGAAGTGGGCCTTCATACCCTATGGTTTCCATATGGGGTTTTATCTAGTAAAGGACACTACTCAAGCCAAATAGGAAGGTTTGAGAAAACTAGAATTCAGGTTCTCGATAGGCCGATTCCACAAGAACGACCCTAAAGTCCTGGCCCTCTGACATGCTTCACAGGTATCATCCTTTTGGCCATACATTCATGATAAGTTTGAGAATGAAATTTTCATAGAGTGTGCTCAAGACTGGGAAGAGGCAGTATAGAGGATGGCCAATCCAAATATGACCAAATTCAAGGCCATGAGCATGGATGAATAGGTGGATACAATAGAGCAGTTAGCTCAAGAGGCCCTCAGAGCCAAGGAAGAGATCAAAGCGGTAGAGACCACAGAGGCATAGAGAAGGGGATTTCTTTTGCTAGAAGGGGCATAGAGAATCATTGATCAGTTGCAAAATAACCCTGATCTGGTGGAGATCTTAAGGATTCTCGTTGATGAACCAATCAAAATCAGACAAGAGCCAAGTGGCCTAGAGCCGATACAACGTGAAGAAATATCAGATCCAGTAAACCCTGATGTTCCACCACCACAGATCAGATCACCTAGGGGAATTTCAACCCAACCTAATATAGAGAGGACATCAGGAAGGAAAAGTGTACCAAATACCTTGTTCGACTTGATAACCATATATGATGATGAGGAGAGTTTGGAGGTGTCCCTGGTGACTCCAGTGCATATTACAGAGGAAAAACAACCTGAAAGAGCATCTACCCCAGGTCCCGATGCTCCAATTCAGAGCCTTCCACAGAGAGAGAATGAGGTCAAAAGTGCCTTAGAAACTGAGCTACTCGATGTGACAGGAATCCCAATGGAAATATCGAGGGATTATCTAGGATCGAGAGGCCAAAAAGAGGAAACTCCACAACAATAAATCGACACTTCAACATCCGATTACCAATTAATTTCTAAACCTTACCGTGGTTGTTCAGTTTTGTTCGATGCCTTACCATTTGATGAAAAACAAACGAACATCGATCCATCGAGACATATGGAAGAAGCTCAACAACCCATCCTAGAACAAATACACACAGTTGGGAGCCTGGGAAATACTCTAACTTGGGGAGAGAAGAAAATCACCAAACCCGTTGATGAGGTCTCTGATATACAAGCAATCTCCTATGAATGAAAGAGAAAATTCATCATGAAGAGAACCAGTAAGAAGAGGAGGCTTACGTTGGATAGTTTGATCCTCATCACCACAGAGGAAAAAATGCTCATCACAGAACAAACCAATATGTCTAAGATTATTGACATAGGGATGGCTATCATAGATGCCACCTTGGATAGATCAAGAAGAGATGAAAAGGAGCTAGCCATTGCACTTAAGGAGCTGGAGCATATGCATCATTTGGAAAAATACTATCAGGACTCCACACAGGCGACAGTGTTTTTGAGAAGTGAGTTTCAAGATGCCTATGAAAAATTCACGAATGAATGAAATCTTTTCACTGTAGGTATAGTTGACTTCCAAGAATAAATTCATATGGTGCTAGCTACCTGCACCCTAGACCCTTATTGACTAGACCCTGAGGGAAACAAATAGAAAAAGGTCACGAAAAGGGAAGTGGGGACATAAAAGACATACAACGGATGATAAAGAAATTGTCAAATGAAATCGTAGACATGAAAAGAAGTGTAGGGGAAGGAAACCAAGGCCAAAGGCCCTATAAATCCTTTTTTAAAAGAAACCCACCGTTCAAATCAATTGAACATCCCCTAGCCAACTTAAACATCGACTTGGGAAATGTAGCATCTGACTCTTTCTGTACCTATCATCAAGAGAAACATTCTGAAAGAGACTATACACAATAGGTGCATGCCATGAATTTGATGGCCAAATGCTTCCTTGATGAATTTTCCCTTATCAAATAATCAAGCAACTCAACGATGAATATTGTCGATCAGGAAGAAGTTGACCCAACAGAACAAACAACCATGCTATTGTGGGATCCTGAATTGCTAATGCCTTCTGATGATATATTTGAGGTTCAAGAACCATTCGCTGAGGTTTTGGTTGTGCAAATGCGAAGTAGGGGTCAGTCGATCTCAAATGACCTTACCATTTCCCAAATGTCAAGAGGAAAACAAGAAGCACCTTTTGTCTCCCAAAGAAATCCTATAAACATCCATACACGAGAATAACCCAAGCTAGACTACAACATAGTAGAAGATTTAAAAATATTGAAGGAAAATGTATCGGTCATGGACATGTGTAGAATTACCCAACAAAAGGACTTTCTATTACAAGCCTTGAATTCAGTAGAAACTCCTGTGACAAACACTGACCAAGGGGAAAATCCATCTCCCACAGATCTAAAAAATAAACCAAATGTGAACATTTTATTTATAAATAAAAAAGGAAATCCTTTTTTCCCACCATTCCTTTTAACATTTAAATTCTTCAAAAGAAACATCCATAATTTTTTAGTTGACTTAGGGGCATCCTCTAATGTTATGTCATTATCTATTTGCAAGAAAATGAACGTGTTAGCATTAGCAGTCACTCCTAGATTGCGACAGGAGCAGAGCCCAACGCCCATCAGTTTATTTCATGAATAAATTTAATGGGGTGATCGAATGGGTAGAGACCCAGGAAGATATCGCTCTAACTCAGGGAACCAGGCCTAGTATGTAAAAAGACAAAAGAGGTCTTGATCTAACTTTCATCAATGATTTGATTGTAAAATGAGCAGATGGAAAACTTGGTAAGATGAGTGAGCAAGACTGCCCTAGGCATCAGGCCTTTCAGTAGATTGAGGAAGAAAAACTCAGAATACAAGATCCTCTTGGTTCAGAGTTTCGGGGAACTAAAGGGTGACTCGACTGGATATTCCAATTCCAAATCATTCAGCGTTGAGAAAATACAAGAACTGATTAGAGTCAATGCAACTATTATAGTGATCAAACATACATCATCCTATAACAATGCAACTCCACTGGATCCTCCAATTCTGAGTTGTTCTAACATAGTGTAGACAAAGAGACGGAAAGAGGCTGACATTCATAAGGAAAGAAGTCTCAAGTGCCAATATATAACTAGAGAAACCAGTGCTTTGTTAAAACTTTACAATTGAGATCCTAGCTCAACCATCGATAGATTACAAAAATGGTGAAATTGCCTACATATACTCAAAACAAAACAACAACAACAAAAACGAGACACTACATTAAAAACATTGCGTCTACATGTCTAATGGCAGTCTGCGCATGCAAACTCTAAATGATCGTGCACTTATGACAAACACAGCCAGACTCCTGACTGTCCTGCAAATGAATCGACATGCTTTTAACACTTTGCTGGACTTTCCATTTATGGTGGATACGATGTCTAACCACCTCCAACAACTTCAATAACTGCTTTCTTGGGATCGGGAATAGTCTTGGTCAACTCTTCCCTTTGGGACGTGGAGGTCTTCTCATGGTGCCACCTGGATCATCTGAACGGTCTAATGGATAAGGCATGGGGGCTGGTGTGAAGATTGGGGAACATGAAGGTATACGAATGAAGGGTAGGTGAGTAAGATTTGGCATGATTGACGTGGAAAGGGGAAAGGGAGTGATCACAGAAACAACAGGGGTGAGACACATGGCAAGAAGAAGGATACAAGGAAAGAGCGAAGGTGATGGGATATAATGGTAATGGGAGACATATCATTTATGGGGGGGGCTGACGTGGAAGGGAGTGGGATAGATGTCGGAGGATGAGGAGGAGCCAAAGGAAATGGGCCATGTCACACGGTCAAGTGGAGAACAGATGGCAGGGGATAAAATGGTATAGAAGTCGATACGACAGGAGGGGGGGSCCATATCAATACCACACCATTCTAGACCCCCCCCTTTATTAAAGACAGAATGGAAAGGRGGGTCTGAAATCGCTTGAGYGTCGTTGATCTAGGCACCCTAATCTTGACCATTTGAGAGATGCGCATCCAATTCCAGACCCCCCCCCCTCTATTAAAGGAATAATGGCGAGGGGGCTTCGAAATGAAACCTCAGTTGTAGATCTAGGTGGGCAAATCTTGGCCATCCAAAACTGCCTGCTCACTAAAATGATGTGCCCACCCTCTAAACTTTGGGAAAAATGGGTTTTCTGAATCTCTTTCTTCGCCCAAGGGTACACTTCTTTTAGGAAAGTACCCCATACATGATTATGTGCTAACAGAACGCAATCCTGCTCAAAAGTGACACACATGTTACACAATTAGACAAAACTTAGGTAAAAGTTATTGGAGAACTCAAGGATGTCATGATCATAATGGCTACACACCCGAAAATTTTTCAGGTGATTGACATTTCATTGTAGTGGATATACCAGAATTTTATCATCTGCTACTTAGTCGATATTGGTTTGAAAAGTTGAATGGCTACTTTAGCAAAGACTGGGCTCACCTCTGGTTTCCATTAAAGGGACACACAAACATGATTAGGATCGATAGGGAAAGGTATATCAAAGATACTATCACCAATTTGGAGGCCTTCAATGAACCCTTGTCATCATATTTTCCCATGCTAGAAAACTACTCCTATGATTCTAATTTTGGCAATTTCTCCCCTCTCTCATTTGATGTACCTATTACTCAGAACTCCAAAATGAATTTTCAAGTAAATTTAATGGTAGCAGCGGAAGAAACCCTCTTCTGTCGGGAACCTCTGTTGGAAACCACAAAAAAAAAAGGGGGAGAGGAGGAAGTTAGTAGTCATGGAGAAGCTGATGATTCTCACTCATAAGTTTGGACCC
The DNA here is from genome assembly GCA_009831015.1 of Picea engelmannii. Taxonomy (NCBI): domain Eukaryota; kingdom Viridiplantae; phylum Streptophyta; class Pinopsida; order Pinales; family Pinaceae; genus Picea; species Picea engelmannii. Next base: position 309,983 of record ML783946.1, on the reverse strand, counting down.
TGTACTTTGATGGGTCTAAATCACAAGAAGGTTTTGGATAGGGATGTATCCTCATTGATCCGAAGGGGAAACAAAATTTCTTGTCCTGCAGACTGGAATTTGAATGCACTAATAATACTTCTGAGTATGAAGCTTTAGTGTATGTACTAAATAAATCCATAGAATTAAATGTTAAATAACTAAAGTTTTTCAGAGACTCTGAAATTATTGTTAGGAAAGTAAAGAATATTATACATTGCAACTCTCCCCACCTGAGGAGTTGTCAACAGGAAGTGCACAGGATAATAGAATATTTTGAGGCCTTTAAAATTACCACGATCCCCAGAACAAAGAATACTCTTGTTGATTCCTTGGCCACTGTTGCCTTGAGGCTATCCCCTTTAGAAGACTATGGAGCCTCTTGGTTCACTGTGGAACTTCTCTACAAACCATCAGTGCCCAAAAATATTTCTAATTGGAAGGCCTTTGAAGGATATGAAAATATCATAAACTTCTTAACCAATCAAGAAAATTTTAAATACATGTCTATTAACGGTGAAGTACTTCAAGAAAAGCTAGTAGAAATTGATCCCCATGAACTAAGAAGTGAAATAGATCACTCAACTGGCAAACCAAGGTTTTGCACAATACCGAAAGGGGTATCCAATTTGGAGAACCTCTTTGACTTAAGGAAAATATTTAAAAGGGTCAACAAACACAAACACAGGGAGCTCCTACCCCATGTATGAGACTATAAACCTAAGAACCTCGGAAAACCCTAAAAATATAAATCTAGGCAAGACAATGTCTAAAGAAGAAAGGAACTCCTATCTCAAACTTTTGAGAGAAAACCAAGATGTTTTTGTGTGGTCCGACCGAGAAATGAAAAATTATGACACTCATATTATCCAACACACAATCTCCTTGAAATCTAGAGTAAAACCCATCCAACAAAATCTTTGAAAGTACCAACCATCTCTGGAACCCCTCATGTGTCAAGAGTTAAAGAAATTACTAGACGCTAAAATTATCTTTTAGGTTAGACACTATTTCTAGGTAGCAAATTTGGTTCTTGTTAGGAAAAATTCTAGGGATATCCACCTGTGTGTGGATTTAAGAAACCTCAACAGAGAATCAAAAAATGAGAACTACCCAGTCCCACCGACAGAACACCTCTTGTAGACTGTGTCTGGTTCTGAGATTTTCTCCCTGCTAGACAGTTTTTTAGGTTACAACCCAGTTCTTGTTTTAGAGGAAGACCGATTGAAAACTACCTTCTGAACCAAGTAGGGAACCTTTTCTTATAAACACATTCCCTTTGGATTAATTAATGCAGGGGAAACCTTCCAGAGGGCCATGGATGTGGATTTTTGGGGACTAATCAACAAGTGTGTAGTAGTTTATTTGGACGATGTGACTGTGTATTCAAAGAATAGAGAAGACTACATCCAACATCTAACCCAAATTTTTGAAAGGTGTAGAAAATATGGTATATCCTTAAACCCTAAGAAAACTACATTTGGTGTCGAGGAAGGGAAATTACTAGGTCATATTATATCTCAAGCATGAATTCGCATAGACTCAGAATGAATTAAGGCAATAACTCAACTTCCCTTACCCCACAACAAAACTTCTATGCAATCCTTCTTTGGGAAAATCAATTTCGTGAGGAAGCTCACCCCCGATTTCATTGAAACTATCAAACCCTTACAAAAAATGATCCACAAAGATGGTGAATTTAAGTGGGAGGAAGAAATAAAAATTTCTTTTAGAAACATTAAGACTACAATATCTCAAGCTACGGTGTTGTGAAGTATCGACTTTGGAAAAGATGTTTTCCTCTATATTTTTTCCTCCGACAAATATTTAGCTGCATTATTGACTTAAAAGGATGATGAAAACAATGAGGCTATGGTCTCATTTATGAGCACTAATCTCCAAGGGGCCAAACTAAATTACCCTTCTATAGACAAATAGTCTTATGCAGTGTACAAAGCAGTAAAACATTCCAGATCTTACATCCTAAAAAATCACACCAAAGTCATTGTGCCTCATCCTGCAGTCCGATCCCTATTCACTCAACATGACATGGGGGAAAGAAGAGGAAATTGGATGGTAGTTTTCCAAGAATTTGATCTAGATATAAAACCTTCCAAACTAGTTAAGTGACAAGGATTGCGTAAACTGGTCGTTGAAGCCCAAGATCAAGTGAATGAAGACTCCAGGTGGGAGAATGGATTGGAATTATGGTGTAGTGAATATTTATATGTTCCCCCAAGGCAGGAGTCTTGCTATGGAAAACTAACTTATCTCCTACATCATGGAACTTTCCCATAAAACCTAAACCCTAAGGAAAGGAGAGCTCTCAGACTAAAATCGGCACAATATCGCCTCATAAAGTCGATGCTCGTCCACGTAAATTATGATGGGGTACTTTTGAGATGTATCAAACGTGAAGAATAAGACAAGGTTCTTAAGGAGATCCATGATGGTCCTATAGGTGGGCACTTTGTTGGGAATACCACCGCTCACAATATATTAAGAGCCGACTATTATTGGAATACTTTGTTTAGGGATGCTCATACATACGCTAGAAACTGTAAAACTTGTCAAATAAGCATGGGGAGGGAAAAGAGAGAAGCTGTCCCACTCCAACCAGTGGCCATATACAAACAATTCAAGCAATGGGGGTTAGATTTCATAGGAGAAATTACATTGATTTATTCAAAACAACATAGATACATACTGACTTCTATGGACTATTTCATGAAATGGGCAGAGGCCATCCCTTTAACTCATGTAAATGAAAATGTGGTAATTCAATTCATAGAACAACAACTGATCACAAGGTTCGGTATGCCTTCCATTCTTATTTTTGATAATGCCACTTAATTTTCTTCCATCCTATTAACAGAGTTTTATCTAAACAAAGGAATCATAATCAGATAATGTGCAAACTACTATCCATAGGGGAATGAAGTGGCATAATCAACCAATAAGAACCTAGTGAGGATATTGAAGAAAACAGTTGCAAACAATTAGAGGAATTGGCATAGTTCACTTCATAACTCTTTATGGGTCAATATATTAACACCCAAGGAAGCTATAGGAAAATCTCCATACTTTCTGGTATATAGACAAGAAGCCATTCTCCCGAACAAGATATATATTTTTTATCTTCGGCTTGCTCAGGGTTCTAGAGGACAACCCTCATTGGTTATTCAATAGAGAATTGATACCCTCCTCATGTTGGAAGAAGAAAGGGAGAAAGAAAAATAAAATTTCATCTCTCATCAACAGATAGTAAAAAGGTGGTTTGACAAGCAAAAGGCCAGAGAGAAGAATTTTGAGGTAGGAGACTTAGTCCTGAAATGGGATAGAGAAAATGAACCAAAGGGAAAACATTCAAAGTTTCAGAATCTATGGCTCAGAACTTTCCAGGTAGCTGAGAAACTTGGGGCAAACATGTATCGGTTTCAAAATATGAGGGGGGAATTCGACACCCTCCCAGTGAATGGCCAATCCCTAAAACAATATTTCTGTTAAAAAAAAAGTGTGTGTTTTCATGTTATTTTATTTTGTAGGTGTTAGGCAGGTTGATTGTGGAGTCCTTTATTTTTCTTTTTCTTTTTTGTAGTATTTTTTTGCAATAAAGTTGTGTTCTGCAAGGCATTGGTTGAAATTAATCAATATGATGTAGAAAACTTTGTTTCTAAATCATGCTTACATGAAACAAAAGAAATGTTGGGCAAACTGTGGTTTTCTTAAGAGGCTTCTGTATCTAATCTTTTCGAATAAAAAACCTTCTAAAATGATGAAGTGTCCACCTGGTGGTCTGTTAAAACCTGAAGGGAAAGATGGTAAATTGGAAAGGGCCACATGTACCTCAAGACAGAGCTAGAAAAATTTCACCTTAACTATCTCATCTTGCAGATAACAAACGTCCTCCTCTCCCACTCGCTCAGGGCATCTCTACCAAAATTAAATAAATTACCTCAAATGAACATGAGGTAGGAGAGGATATGTAGATAACTCTACCGAGGCTATGGATGCTCTATGACAGCGGAGCAAGGTCTGTGATGTCGGGGTGACTCTATTGAGGCTATGGATTCTTGCTGGCAATGGAGCAACACCACAACAAGTGAATGATGATAACTAAAGGGCCTAGTGTCAGTTGTTGGCACAGGGGCAGACCCAAGGTTCAACGTTGAAGAGAGCACCAACAAAACCCTAACTACTGACCCTTTTGGAAACACTTGCGAAGAAGATGAAGTCTCACCCAAGGTAGAGGTAGGGATGGTTGTAGGACTCCAATGTCTCCAACCTTAGCTGGGACACAGATATGTGATTACAATATTCTATCAAAGAAATTAGTAGTTATAGTTCATCAGTACTTAACCAGTATGTACTTCGCAATAAAAACCCTAATCACAGAGCATCGCAGTATTCACCCAGATCTAGTATATTAGAGCACTAAGAACATTCACATAGGTTAGATCTAGCATTCATCCATATTATTAAGCACAAAGCATCGAATATCTATCTATCATTCACCTACATGAAATCACTAAGAAAGTAAAAACATAAACACATCAATACATCGCACAAAGCATAGCAACACAGGAGATACGTAGTTCACCCCCAGCCTGGGGCTACGCCCACCAACTCTTCTTCTCTTTTATTGTCTTCTGTCAATCTTCTACATGCATAGAGCTACAAAATCCTACTTTGCATAGGATAGGAGATCTGTGTGCAGCTCGCCAGATCCTCCTTCTCCGAGCTAGGTTACATCACAAAGCTTCTACTCAATCTCTTACAGACACTTTCACTTAGCCTTGCAAGTCTCACACAACATGCACAGAGCACATACAACTATCACTTGCACTTAACACTTGGTATCACACACTTGCACTCTCTTTCACTTAGTAGCACATACACCCCTTACTTACATCATCTAACTTTCTATTTATACATTACAATTTGGGCCTAAACATGGGTAAACCCATGGGTTGACATCCCCATGCCCATTACATAAGCCCAAAAATCCCAAAAAACCCTAAACAAGGGGCCGAGTTCCCGTGATCTCCGCTTCATATTGCATTCTGCCTTCGACAGCCTGTCAAAGTCCCAAAATAGGTCAAACATGACCAAGGATCCTCAAAAATTGCTCAAGGGCCAACAGGCCCCCAAAAATCAGTTGTGACTCATCCTGAGTCACTTTGGTCTAGGTAGCTCTGCTTCAGAAGCCTAGAGCTTGGCTCAATATGCTTTCGACATGTTGTTGTGCCAAAGCCTACTGCTCGATGAACTTCTGGATAACTGCTTCATTGATAGGTCCCTCTAAGCATTGTTCAACTGCAACGATGACTTGTTCAAGATCTTCTCCTCAGCCTTCAATATCCTCAAATAGATGGCATGCTTCATCTTGGACTGGTTGGAGCCTCTAAGTTACTTCCATGACTTTTCTCTGTATGGTGTGGACCTATTGTTGAGAAGTGTGTTGTTCCTGGGATCGCTTCATCCTTTCAACTAATGATAGGAGCTTCAACTGCGCCTGTACTATTGTTGTTTATTGCTTTGCCTCCTAGATCTATGACTCTAGTGCCTTTAGTTCAGGGTCTTTAGTAAGTCTCTCGTAGGTCTGCACACTTCTACTGCTAAGATATTTACATTCCAGAGTGAATTCTCTGATCCTCTCAACTGCGCTTTAGGTAGTGGCTTCTATTTGATCTCGCACGTCTTATAGGGTACTTGGCACTATTCATAGCTCTAGTTCTATGATTCTCTGTTGAAGCTGTTGGGTAGCTTCCATAAGCTATGCTACTTGCTCCTCTACTGGTTCTTCTGCCTTTTGCTCTAAGTCAATCACAGAGCAAAGTTCTATGTTGACTGCTTCTTTGAATTTGAGCTACTCTGCGAGCAACTTCTCTTTCTCTTATTGGATCCGTGCTCTCTCCTCTTAGAACTTGCTATGGAGTTCATCTTTATCCTATTGCGAAACTCGAAGTTTCTCTACCATTTCCTCTTGTTCTTTCTTTAGGGCCATTATATCCTATTCTGTCTCTTCTTATGCTCGACAAAGGTGAGATTTGGTCCTATCAGCTATTCCGTAGAGTTGGGTAGGCTCATCTCCAAACTCTGGTTCTTCTGATGGTGGGGGCATAGTGGATACTGCGTGGTTGGATTGAAGGGCCTATTGTACCCCTCTGAGTTATGTCTCAATACTATCATACATGGTTTCTTTCTTAGCTTCAATGTTCTGCATAATATCCTATGAGGCATATAATACGACTGGGATGATGAATTCGAAGTCATTGAGCATGAGCACGATCTGCAACTTGGTCTTACTAGCTCTGGATTTATTCTGTGAGGTAGGTTTCATGGGGGAAACCTTTATTTTCTTATAGGGATCAACCTCATCAATAGGATCCCTAGGCGATGTTACTTATCCTTGCTTATGCTTATCGTCTTTTCCATTGGTCTCTTCTCTATCTACTTCATCATTACCACCTCGTCCAAGTGACTCTGAAGTGGTTTCTTCTGATGCGCTGCTCAGGTTTTGTACCTCTTCGATCTTCTTCCTTCTGCTAGTTCCAGGTGTGTCATGTTCTTCGTGGKTGGCCTCTGAGCTACCAATTAGTTCAGGATCAAACATTTCTGTGGGGTCAGCAGGGATAAGGAGCTCTGTAKACCAATCCTTGGTTATCTCCTCGAGGTCCTCCTCTGTGAGCTTAAAGTATGAATGAAGCTCTTCTTTATGCTCTTCTGCATGCACAGTGATATAAATAAAGTGTCAATCTRCACGAAACTTCATGAGGGGTCTGAACTGGTGCAGGGTGTTCAGTGTCATATGAGAGACAACCCCAATAGCCCTCTTTAGCTAGATATAGTACGTGTGAAATACTACGTTTGACTTCCAGTGTTTTTCCATATCGCTCAAGTACYAGAACACAATGAACTTCACATATAATGGTTTGAACAAMTCAATGTCCAAGAAGGTCGCACCTTTCGGCATCTCCTAGGAAGTAAATTCTATGAGGATCAGAAGCCAACTAAAATGGAACTCATAGCCCTAATCCTGAGCTTCGCRAAAATCCAATTCAAGTTGGTTGACTAAGTACTTCACCYAGTTCATTTGGAGTCCTTCTACACATTTTTTGACGAGGTCAACAATGAACTCCATGACCTGTGTAGGTTTGTTCTTTCTCACCAAATTTTCTGCGATCAGATGGAAGGACAGGCGCACTGTGCCATTATGGATGGAAGTTACCTTGTAGCCTCATGTCCCCTTTTCTACATCTCCATATGTGTCTTTAATCTTCTGTTCCAGTGCTCGATCTGCAGCCTTCCCTAGGTATAAGTCTTGTGGGTTGGGTCCCTACATGCTCAATCCGGTGATCCTATCGATCAGCGTCAGATCGACTATGATGTTTCTGTCTAACCATAGATAGCCTCCATGGTAACATGATAGAAGGATATTGACACACACGTTAACCTCCTATTGCCTTTCGAAATGTGGAATCTTCATCACATTTAGGATGGTGGACTGCGCGAGGTTCATAGTCCATGGTTGGGGGATTATCCTCGAGTTCTTCCCCTTTTCCCTAGTCAAATATCTATGAGGAGCGAGCATACTGTGGTTCTTACGGTCCCCTAGGTTGAAGTTGTTAAATTTGAATGTCGCGATATTATCCTGTTGTGTTCTAACTGCACATATCCCCTTTAGGAGGTACACAGTAACCAAGGTATAATCAAAATCCCTCAGGACACTGTCACGACTGACCGCGCCATCCAAGGGTAGGATGTATTTGGGTAGGATAGTCGGGATTAACTTCGCATTCACCAATTCATCTCTATGCTTGGTTCTCTTCTCTGTTGTAGCTCAGGATGGTCCGGATCTACAAGCAGTCGATGGGGAGCCTTGCACTTCTCTTGTCGATAAGGCCTAAATTCTTGTGGACATTACTTTCTCGTCCATTAGATTGATTAGAACTTCTTATACACACTTTTCAGCTATGTTGAGTTCGTCTGACATACATGCTCAAGATCGGATAACTCTGATTGATGAATGGGTTCTCAAAGAAATAGAACAGGTGTCGATCTCAGTAAACATAGTGCGGTAGCAATGAGTTGGCTTGGATACAATTTGCAAAAGTGTTCTCGGTGCAACATTTGACGGAATAAGTAGACAATGATGTAACAAGCCATCTCCAATGAACAAGAGGCCTTCATCAATGCAGTTCTTCTCATTGCGGCATGGTCCCAATGGTCTAAAGATGATCTTTCTGGTCGTAACTGTTGTTCTAACTGTTCGAGGCATCGTTCTAATGGTAATAATGCCTCCAATGTTTATATTTCTTTGCCATGGCAAAGTTCCATGTTGTGTTGTTATGATATTCCTGTGAAGTTCCAGTTTTGCAAATCTTCCTTCTGTGAGGTCCCCTCTGGAACATTTTACAAATTTTCTATCTTTTCTCTCTTCTTACTGAGATTTCTAGCCTTCTTCCCTATGATCTTTGTCTTGATATTCCTCTTTCCATTCTAATTCTTATCTTCTTTTGGCATAGTAACTTCACTTTGTTGATATTCTTTCATAGGGTTCAAGGGAAATACTTCTTCTCTATCTGGGGTAGGTGCTCCACTCTTCTGTGAGTCTTCTTGTGTTCTTTCAACTTCAACATCCAAGTTTTTGGTTCTAAATAGCTTCGATATGTTCTCCTGTTCTTCAATCAAGTACACTATCCTCCTAGTTATGAAATCTTTTAGTTCTTTCTTCTTCTGTTCTAGGGATTCCTCTTCTTTTCTTTTGTTATGATCCTTCTCAATACAAGTTTTTCCTAGTAACATGGAAAATAGGGAATTGTTCTCAATAAATTTAAAAACCTCAAAATATTCCTCTTTCTAAGTTCCATGAGCTCTCATAATTATCTGGGTGAGTCTTCCACATAGGGTTATCAACTTTCCTCTAAATAATCCTATTCCTCCCAATGAAGGAATCATGGCAGGCTTTCCTAAAATTTCCCAAGTTGTTTCTGTCATGATATTCACCTGTGTTTCTTCATCTAGAACACAGTCAATGTTGAAGTCTCCTATTCTTGTTTATATGCATTTGTTTTCTTTGAAGATCTTTGATAAGTTGATATTTGTGTGATCATTCAGTGTTTCTTTCATTTGTAGCAATACATTCTCTAATTCTTTCTGGGGTTCTGGCACAGTCTTAGTTTCTTGATCTTCCTCATGTTTTTCTTGCCTCATATTCATTCTTTCAACCTTAGCAATCATTCTAGGGAAATCCAAAACTTCATGGTTCATAGCTTTACAACAAACACAACTAATTCTTCTACTAGACATTCCTTAGAAAGATGTCCTGGTCTTCTGCAATTATAACAAAGGGATAATCTTATTTTTTCTTTTAAATGATCCCCATATTTTCATGTACTACACACTAGTATCATAGTATCTAACCTGCAAAAAATTCTTTCTAGGATCCTGCATCCATTTTTTAGTCCAAAAATTCTTTCTATGCATAGGAATAACATATCTTTCACTATTCTTATCAGATCTAGTCATATCAAATCTTCTTTCTTCTAGATGTGCCCTAGTTTTTAAGCTAGGACAAAATTTATCAAACATACCTAGATCCATACTTTTGAAACAAAAATTTCCACTTATCTTACCTTTTCAATCAAAACTTTTCATTTTTCTTACCTTTATCAAAGCACAAAGCTTCAATATCTTACCTCTTTTCTTCATATCTGACTTCTCTTCTTAACACAAAGATTTACAAGTCAAGTAGAATACTGCGCACTAGGGCAACAGATCTATGCACAGATATTTCTCTTTTCTTCAGTTCCCATCAATCACAGTTTCAGGTCCTAGCAACGGAACCAGTTGTTTCCATAGGGGCAGACCCATGGTTCAATGCTCAAGAGTGCATCAAAAAAACCCTAAATACCAGCTCTTTTGGAAACACCTATGAAGTAGATGAAGTCTCACCCGAGGTAGAGGCAGGGATGGTTGCAGGACTCCAGTGACTGCAACCTTAGCTAGGACACATATCTGTGATTACAATATTCTATCAAAGAACTTAACAATTACAGTTCATCAGTATTTAACCAGTATCTACTTCGTAGTAAAAACCCTAATCACATAGCATCATAGTATTCACCCAGATATAGTATATTCAAGCACTAATCACATTCACATAGGTTATATCTAGCATTCATCCATATTATTAAGCACAAAGCATCGCAGATCTTTCTATCATTCACCTACATCAAATCACTAAGCAAGTAAACACATAAACACATCAATACATCACACAAAGCATAGAAACACAAGCTATACGTGGTTCACCCCCAGCCTGGGGCTACATCGACCAACTCTTCTTCTCTTTTATTGTCTTCTATCAATATTCTACATGCATAGAGCCACAAAATACTACTCCGCATAGGACAGGAGATATATGCACACCTTGCCAGATCCTCCTTCCTCAAGCTAGGTTACAGCAAAAATATTCTACTCAATCTCTTACAATCACTTGCACTTAGCCTTGCAAGTCTCACACATCATGCAAAGATCATGTACAACTATCACTTGCACTTAACACTTGGTATCACACACTTGCGCTCTTTTTCACTTAGCATCACATACACCCCTTACTTACATCACCTAGATTTCTATTTATACATTACAACATGGGCCTAAACATGGTTAAACCCATGGGATGACATCCCCATACCCGTTACATAAGCCCAAAAATACCAAAAATCCCTAAACAAGGGGTTGAGATCCCGCAATCTCCGTTTCGGCTTGCGCTCCACCTTCGACATCTTGTTGAAGTCCCAAAATAGGTCAAACATGACCAAGGATCCTCAAAACTTGGTCAAGGGCCAACACCAGTGAATTTTTTACTCAAATATTTTCAAAAGGGGGCATGGGGCATGGTTAAAGGGAATGAAGGTGGAATAAAGGTTGAAACCCCATAGGCAAGCCCAGATTCACAAACTAGGGGAATTTCAAACACAAGGAAGAAGAGACTTTGACAAAAACAAAACCAGTTAAGTTCTTAACCAACTTTTACATCAGCTAAGCCAAGGGAAGGAATGAAGATTCTTCTTTTACCCAATAATTCTCCATTTTTTGAGTGCCCAACACACCCTAAAATCCTCATGAAATTTTAGCACTTTTTGGGTAACACTTTTTTTATTTTACTGTCTAAATTGATTTCACTTTGGGGACTAGTTTATCTTTGTTTTTTCTCATGACTCTTATCAATAAAGTCGGGTTTTTTTGAACTTATGAAACCTCATGTCTAAAATAACTTGACATCCAAACTAAGAATTTGCAACTAACATTGCAGCTAATGCATGTATGTTCAGTGTTGGAAAAATTCAAGCAGGTAAAGTGGCCACATAGTTACAATAGTCTTCGAGCATCGACACACCATCGACATCGATAAAAGATGGAGTTGGTTTGCATGATTTATTCTCATGAAGTTTCAAGAGATATCCAATCCCCATCGCCATTAGAAAAATATGGGAAGGATAGACATTGACAAAGGCCGTAAAGAAATCATCGATAGGCGATGACCTATGTGCTTGATCAGGGTCGGGGAAATCTAGAAAGGTTAAAACAATCATTTTTTTCTGCAACAAACATATCGTCAATCTTTGATCCTAGATACACTTTCAACATTAGGAATTTTTTGAGAGAGTCGATCCAAGAGCACTTGGCTAGGTTTATCGTCGATCACCAATCCTTGATACTTTTCAGTGTTAGGAAGATATGATCGGTTTTTAGAACGTATAGCTCAAAGAAATTCCCAATTCTGATTAACACAAGTAAATGAAGACACCGATCTCGAGTGCCACATGTCTTTATCACATAAGGGTGTCGTACATCCTAGTTTCATCCCAACTCATATTAAAGTTCCATGGGTCCTAGTCACACCTTCTAGTCAGCTTTACCATGTCATCTCTCTATGGGGAGATCAATCGATATCAGAGATTTTGCAAGAATATATCAACGAAAAGTGTTCAAAGTAGAATCCTGACCCCTGACTCACCAACTGGACTAGTGAAATGGTGGGATGTTTTTGGCATAAGATACGATCAGATTCTAGCATTTAATAAACCAGTTAATGCTTCATCATGCATCTGTTGCTACCTCATGCACCGATTGAACAACAACAATTTGAAACCATCAATAGGCCACATTACACCGCGCACCCACACCGTCAACCCATGATGAATTTAATTTTAAACATATTTGAATATCTAGTGGCAAATTTAATGAAACTACAATCATAACTCGAATTGAATGGATGATGCGACAATGTAAGTTCATCCATGTTTAAATATCTATAACGTTTTTGAACAATTTCATCTTGTGCACAAGTTTGAATTCCAAAGAATCTGAAGAAGAAAGGCAAGTGTCTCGAGACTATGTCGATCCTCAGATTATCAAAACCAGGTAAACAAGTTGCAGAGGTAAAATTTCACCGAGAAATCCAACCACCAAATGCTCACCGAGAGAACCCAAGCTAAAGGAAGCTGAAGCAAGTGAAGTGTCCTCTCCTGGTGCGGTGAGGCACTTGGAATAAACTCCAAGGAAAGAACTGGTCATAAGAACCTCAACAAAGAAACCCTTTGTCCAGCCTTCATTCTTCAGTGATATCGAAGCAAGAACCAGATCCAAAGTAATGCTCCCACAATGAGGGGATATTTTCAACAAAATTAGCTGAGAGGAATACCCAGAGTATATCTTACACAATGACCTGGATGTAAGGGCGCTCGATGACCAGGTGGTCCCAAACATTCGATGGTCTTACTTTCACCTGGTAGCCAACAGAACCCTAGTTTTCCCTTGCATAGAGGTTTTGAAGTGGCTAATTGACCATACACATGCACATAAATGTTTAATAAACAATGAGAATGGTGGGTGTGTCAGATTTTTCCTCCCGACAGAATTCCAGAAATACTACAATCTCGGAGACCTAGAGGAGCGACTAAACACAGAGTTCATGGTGAAGTTCTACAAATTCCATGACACCAGCCAGATGATAGCCTCATGGTGGAAGGGGGACAAGAATTTTACCAACCAGAGCAATGGCTGGTAAGGGACAATTAAATTGAGGGAGCCATACATCTATTTGATGGCTCTCATCTACTGACTATATGGAGAGAAGGAGTGTTGCAAGTTATCGGAAGCATGGATGCCCTTAGCCTACATAATGGTGATCTCTGGGAGCAGCTTCAATTGGGGAACGATAATTTCCAAACAATTAAGCATCTGTGTACAACAGGCTCAGATGTTGAAAGAAGGGGAAACACTCACTTTCCACATGGCCTCGTACCTACTCGATGTCATCTGTGTGAGAAATGTCTTTTCCGACATGAATTTAATATGGTATGTCACGAGGCTCCCAGTCCGCGTTTATTTCATCATACTATGGGAGAACAGGTATAAAAAGTCTTATGCACTCATCTACAATGAATTCATCACTCATATTAATTTTATCATATTTAAAAAAGAATTCCCAATAGTATCCACAGCAGCCAAGAAAATGGTAGCAAAGGTAGGCCACTAGTATTTGGATAAACGCTCAACCTATATCAGGGTGTTTGGGGCCACTGGAGCACCACATCTCCTACCTGCTCACATCCCAGACCAGTTCGTTGTGGGAGAAATATGTTATTAGACTATCTTGCAGGGCTATAACGCCACACTATTCAAGGAAAAGAAGCGAACCTTAATACCCTATGGTTTCCATGTGGGGTTTTATTTGGTAAAGGACACTACTCAAGCCAAACAAGAAGAGTTGAGCCAACTTGAATTCAGGTTCTCGATAGGATGATTCTGGATGATTCTGCAAGCATGACCCTAAAGGTGTGGTCTTCCAACACACTTCATAGGTATCATCCTGTTGGCCATATTCTCATGATAAGTTTGAGGATGAAATTTTCACAGAGTGCACTCAGGAATGGGAAGAGGTAGTACAGAGGATGGGCAACCGAAATATGACCAGTTTCAAGTCCATGAGCATGGATGAATAGGTGGAGAAAATAGATCAGTTGACTCAAGAGGCCCTTGGATCTAGAGAAGCGATTATAGAGACAAAGACCACAGGGGCACAAAGAAGGGGATTGCTCTTGCCAGAAGGGGCACAAATAATAATTGATTAGTTGAAAAATGACCCTAATCTGGTGGAGATATCGAGGATTCCCACTGATGACCCAATCAAAATCATAGGATATCCAAGTGGCCTAGAGCCAATACGATGTGAAGAAATATCAAAGCTAGAAAGACCTGAAGTTCCACCACCATAGATCAGATCAGCAGGGGGAATTTCAACCTAGTCTGAGATAGGGAGGACATTAGGAAGGACAAGTGTACCAAATCCTTTGTTTGACTTGATAACCATCTACGATGATGAAGAGAGTTCAGAGGTGTCCCTTGTGACTCTAATGCAGATTACAGAGGAAAAAGAACCCGAGAGAGAATCTACCCCAGGTCTCGATGCTCCAATTCAGAGCCTTCCATAGAGAGAGCATGAGGTCAAAAGTGCCTTAGACACTGAGTTACTTGTCTTGCTGGGAACCCCAATGGATAGCTCAAGGGATGAGCTAGGATTGGGTGGACATAAAGAGGAAACTCCACAACAATAAATAAACATTTCAACAACCAATTTCCAAGTAAGTACCGAACCTACCCCTAGTTCTTCATTTTTGGTCGATACCTTACCAGTCAATGAGAAACAAATGAAATTTGAGCCATCGGGACATATGGAAGAAGCTCAGGAACCCATCCTAGAATAGATGCACACAGTCAAGATCCTAGTAAATAATCTAACTTTGGGAGAGAAACAAATCCCTGAACCTGTTGATGAGTTCACCGATATACAGGCAATCACCTATGACTGAAAGATAAAATCCATCATGAAAAGAACAACTAATAAGAGAAGGCTTACATTGGATAGTTCGATCCTCATCACCACAGAGTAAAAATTGCTCAGCAAAAAACACGCCAAGACGTCCGAGCTTATCGATACAGGGGTGGCTATCATAGATTCCACCTTGGATAGATCAAGAAGAGATGAAAAGGAGTTGGCTGCTATGCTTAAGGAGCTGGAGCATATGCATCATTTGGAAAAGTACTATGAGGACTCCACACAAGCCACGGTGTTTTTGAGAAGTGAGTTTCAAGATTCCTATGAAAAATTCACAAATGAATGACACATTTTCACTGCAGGTATAGCTGACTTCCAATAATACACCCTTATGGAACTAGAGACCTGCAAGGACATCAAAAGGTGGTATGAGAAGGCTCACCAAGTAGTGGAAATAATTGATTACATTAGCGAGGTTCAGAAGGACCGAGACATAGAAGAACACAACATTTGGGTGTTGAGGAAAAATAATATAGATCAGATCAGCAAAGCGGCCAAATACTGGGTGAAAATGGCCCAGGAACCCCAGCAGGATATTCAGGAGAAATGGGTTGATTGAAAAAAGAGTCGGGAAAAGATTAATCGAGAGATGAAATACATCGGCCTCCCAGAATTCAGCTCACCTGAGGACTTTGTTGACCTACAT
Organism: Picea engelmannii; assembly: GCA_009831015.1. Lineage (NCBI taxonomy): Eukaryota > Viridiplantae > Streptophyta > Pinopsida > Pinales > Pinaceae > Picea > Picea engelmannii. The sequence continues at coordinate 294,408 of ML783946.1, read as the reverse complement.
TACATAGTCAAGCAACATGAGGAACAATACTCATCATGGACAAAGAAGATAGAAAAGGTGGTGAGCATGGCGTCAGTTCAGGTACAATAGTTCATGGAGCGTCCGTTCAAGGCTCGAGCAGTTTTGTAGCGGTTAAGTGCCAAAATAGTCAAGTATCGAGCATGGCCAGTAGAAGTAAAAGAAATATTTTCAGCCTCGATGGACCAACACGGGTTCCTGTATGCCAACACATGTGAGGAACTCTTCGTCAAATGGTCAAAGTATGAGAAGAGTCATCCACTTTAGTGAAACTATTTGATGATTCTTAGAAGACAGAGAGATGAAAGTGCCATGTGGTGATGTTTTGTTTTACTTATCTTGCACTTTTGATAGATATTTTTAGTTAATGATTCGTTATAAATAATAGGATTGAACTTTTAGTAAAGGTTGATGGTTTTGTAAAAGACCCTCATTTTTTGGAATTGTAAAGAACTATTTCCAAACTACTTTAATTGAGAAGTCATGTTTAGGACCAGAGACCAACTTTTCTTTTTCATCAAAGGCATTGTGTGATTGGATTTGAGGAGGAATTACTTCCAAATTTATTTCATGAATGGATGTTGTAATGAGTAAGATTTATGAATCTATTGATAAGTTAGTTGTTTCAATATTTTTTGTAGTTATTGTCTCTAATGATGAATTAAAATCGTTGTGTTAATGTTTGATTAATGCTAGAGCTAAGGAAACTATTTTTCTTGCCATCATTTTATTGCATGTATGTTTTCTTTCAATAATTGTATCTTGGTCAATAACTGAAATACCAGCAAGTTGATGTATTAGTACTAGGGTTGTCACAAGTGTGAATATCATTGTCTACATGCTTGAGCACAAGGGTTATCCCAAGCTTAGCCTTCTTTAGTAGTTAGGAACCCCCCTTTTACCAGTTGGTTTATACCATCGCACATATTCTAATCATACCCATCTAATAAGAGAAAATACAAAATAGAACATTTAAACCGAAGGAGGAACTTTCATAAGAAGATATCATGTCAATCACTACGTAAATCCCATCGATAAATTGGTCGTATCGAAATATCTGGAGAACCATTCCACCATTAAACGTTGCAGAGTCTAATTGGGCCTATGTGGAGGGTTTGGTTCTTGTTGTTGAGTCAAAGGGATTTAGGACCCCTCAACAGGTGGTTGGGTGTGTTACAATTTGGTATCAGAGCTTGAGTTTTCAACAGTGAGCCTGGATTGGGCTGTGTAAGTGCAAATTGAAGAATTTTTTTTATAGTGAATTGTTGTTAAAATAGACAAAATTTGAGTTTCAAAGGGTCTATGAGTGCCACAAGAGTTTTGAGAGAACACCTTAACTATGTTAGAAATCTCAGGAGGTGTAACAGTTTAGGAAACTACAATAGTCGTAGGATCTGTTCAAGAAAGGCCTCAATCCTTCACAACCATAATATGCAATGTTTAACCCCTCCAATCCTTCGAACTTCGTTTCTTCAACAATTTTTAGGTCTTTGAAAGAAAGGAGGAAAAATACCTGAGGCTCCAAATTCTTGTAGTGAATCTACACCATATATCATTTGGGAGAAGTTGGGTCATTGGATCTCGTAAGTGGTTCAATAGTTTAGCATCCAGGGAAATCCGGTTATGGTTGCATAGAGTGGAATCTTCCCCGAAGTCCCAAATTCTAGAACCAATACAGACTTTTCATGTTTGTGGACATGTGTCCGAATATTAGAAAATGTTTCAAATTTCATTGTTCGACAGTTCGGGGGTCGGGTGGTGTTCAACAATGGAATCCTCTGAATCCCAAAGTTCCAAAGTCCGAGAGTTCCAGATTATTGAAGCTTCTGGGAACACCTATCCAAAATGTTGGCATTTAGAAGTTATAAATTATGTTGATGTGAAAACTTCTGAAGCTCGAAGTGCTGAAGTCCTGAAGCACTGGAGTGATGTGGCATGCTGACATCACCTAAGGTGACATGGACCTATTCAAGAGATCATAACTTCGGTGTTCGGGAGTTATAAAGTGTGCCAGTGTGGGATCTTTCAAAGCCTGAAGTGCCGAAGTCCTGGAGCACTAGAGTGACATGGACTTGATCGAAAGTTCATAATTTTGGGGATCGAGAATTTTAAAGTGTACAAATGAGATTTTTTCTAAAGTCCTGGAGCCCTGAAGTTCTAAAGCTCCAGAGAACACTATTTGGGATTTTAGAAGTTCAGTGTTCAAGTGTTTTGATGTGATTTGGTGTGGGACTCTCCAAAGTCCTGAAGTCTCAGAGTGTCGTAGTGACGCAGAATGATGATGTCACCTAGAGTGATGTGGACCTATTCAAAAATTCGGCATTCGGGAGATGTGTTGTGTAGTACTGATATTTATCCAAATTCTCAGAGTGTCATAGCCACGTGGCATTCTTCTCTCATCTAGGGTGACGTGGACCCACTCCAAGAATTCCATGTGTGATATAGAATCATCTACATCAACATTAAAAGGAGGATAGGTTGGAAGACAACACATCAACTAGTGCACATATGAAGCTGGTTTGGACTATACAAAGGAGAGTGCACCCTTTTTGAATTTGAATTTTATGAAAAGAAATGTAATTAATGATTGGAGGCTAAGGCCATCCCTAAATATCCTCTCTTATCAATATAAATTTAATGTAGAGGTTGTATTGTACAGAGGTTTCACATCATCTCTTATCTTCTTTGTAAATGTTATTAACTTCTTAGTCCTAAGTAGGTGGATACATAAATCCTGATAGGATAGACATTAGGTTTTTTGGGTGAAATTCTCGATAAATCACCCTTTGTATATATTTTTGTATCTTACGCCCAGGGAAGGTTGTTGTTGCTCATTGGGTAATAGTTTTTATTGAGAGAGAGAGAGAGAGATTGTTTGAGATCCAGAGAGCATTGTATAATTTGTTGAAGGAGGATTAGAGGACTGGATATATCTATTTATATTATCACTTGAATGAATAGAATAGAGAAGTTTTGATCCAAATGTTTGGTGTTGTTGTTACTGTGTTTATCTGAATGAATGGTAGGTTTTATGTGCATTTAAATTATTTTTTTATATTGTTCTTGTGCTTATGAATGAATTTTGTGGTTAAATACATGAACCTATGGAGTTAGAATACGTTTCAATTGTTTCTCTATTGAGAGCTCATGAAAGGAGTGAACATTGTCGTGCAAGGAGTGTTTTGACAGAGTTAAGTTTAAATAAGGGAAGCTTAGGAGAGATAGTATTGAATATTTGATAGCAGTAGTGCAGAGGAAGCACAGGGCCACACACAGAGTGAAGATGCTCATTTGTTCTCAGACTCTTTGTCCCAAAGGAGAATAGTCAAGTGGAAGAGTTCCAAGGATGCAATGAGTGTGTCCAAGGATTTAAAACCTTGTAGGAACAAGCTCAAAAGAGACAGTGATATGAGCATTGAGGAGAAAATACTTAGACAATTTTCTAAGTTTGAACATTTCTAAGTTCAAAAGAAGCGCACGCAGGGGAGACAAATAACTTATATGTATGTATGTGTGTGTGTATATATATATATATATATATATATATATATATATATATATATATATATATATATATATCAGTGGGAAAATCCTAGGATAGATAGCCACCACAAGTATCGAGGAAGGAACCTTAGGCGGGTCCTAATTCCCAACATTTTACATTGTGGGAGGAGCACACAAAAGGGCATGAAGAGGTCTCATATACCTTGGGAGGCTAAGCTCAAGAGGACTAGAGACAATAATCCCTTGAAGGGAATATTTAGTATAAGAGGCAGTGAATATCCTATGGGATATTGACAAGAAGTTGATGATCATCGGATCTGAGATAGTCGCGTGAAGGATATCCTTTGGGATCCTTCAACACTTAGTGAACTCAGAATTTTTAGAGTGTAAAGGATACGGTATAGCCGAAGTCCCGAAGAGAAGGAAAAATTGTGACCGTTCATTCCAAAGTGGACAAGTGTCGACATGTCTGGAGGTTTGGGAGAATAGAGCCCCGAGAGAATTGCAAGGAGAAAAGGGTTAGTCCACCGAAGTCCCAAAGGAGAGAATTAATCATGATCCCCTGATCACCGAGACATGTGGCAGAGATATGTTTATTTGTAGGTAGATCACTACAGGAGAAAGGGGAGAAGGAAGAGTAGACCGAAAGTCTCCCGAAGCCCTGAAGGTTGGACACATCTTGACTGTTGATCTGGGGGTAGACACATGGAAAAATCCTGTGAGTTCGGGGGTATATAAATTTAGGAGTTTGAAAGAAAAGGTTGGTTGCCAGAGGCTCCGAAGCTCAAAGTCTTAGTTCCTTTTGGGTTAATCTCTAGTTAACAACCCAAGGTTGTATGAGCGAAAGGGGCTTAGCAGAGGGAGATAGCGCATGTCATTTAAATTTTTTTTAAAAGGGAAGAAAGGTCAGGAAAATACCCGCGGGTTTTGTGGGACCTACACAAGGAACAAATAGGAGCCTGTGTAAAACTCAATTGAGGCTCAGTAGAAGCCTGAAGAGCCAATCTGACACAAAGTTGATATATCCTTGACCAGGAGGTCGCCCAAACCCTGGGAGAGGCAGGGGGTTTTGCTTCAACATGTCATCTCGTTTTGGGATTTTCACATACCTTTTGGGCCAATTAGAACTTGGCATGTGTCACTTGTAAGTTTTAAACCTGTGAAGTAAAGAAATTCATATAGATTCTTAAGAAAAACATAAATTAATCAATCGCTCATTCACATAGTACACAGAGATTTATACCGGAAACCCTCAATCGGGGAAAACCTTTCTTATATTCATTTATCTCGAATTCCACCATTCACCATACAATATATACAATGTTTTTAGGTATTCCATAGATACCAAAACCCTAATCCCTTAATCC
>ML783946.1:266486-289469 GCA_009831015.1 Picea engelmannii | reverse complement strand
TGTTATTTCCTACCAACAACATGTCATCAACATACAACACTACATAAATGAAGTGATTACCAACCTGCTTGGAATATACACAGTGATCAACCCTGCTTCTCACAAATCCCAATCCAAGGATGTATGTGTCAAACTTTTGGTACTACATCATAGGTGATTGCTTCAGACCATATAGTGACTTCTTTAGCTTACAGACTAGCTATTTCTTTCCCTTTACTAGAAATCCTTCTGTCTGCTTCATGTAGATTTCTTCTTCCAGATCCCCATTTAGGAATGTTTTCTTCACATCCATATGTTCCACTTCAATATCAAAAGAAACAACAATAGATAAAATAAATCTAATAGAAGTTAACTTAGCAATAGGGGAAAAAAACTCACCAATGTCAATTCCCTCAAATACCTGGGAATAACCTTTTGCTACTAATCGAGATTTGTATTTATCCACTTTTCCTTTTGCATTAAACTTCTTCTTAAACAACCATTTGCTACCAACATATTTTCTTCTAGCTGGCAACTCAACTATATCCCATGCCTCATTCTTATCCAAGACATACATTTCTTCAACCATGGCCTTCTTCCAGAGTTTACTATCCTCTGAATTCACTGCTTCCTTGACATTTCTAGGATCATCATCAGTAATAGATAAAGAAAAATTGGAACAAAAATCAGGTGGACTATACCCTTCTGGTTGCCTTCTTTCTCTCACTGATCTCCTCAATACTAGGGTATGAGGTTCGTCTTCTTCTTCTGCTTCATCTTCTTCAGATGATTTGGATTTTGCATCATCCAACTCTAGCTCTATTTTCTTAGGTTCATCTTTCCTTGGTAGGAATTCTTGTTTGGACACATCTTTTACCTCTCTAAAAACAACATCCCGACTATAAACAGTCTTCTTAGTTCCTGGGGTCCAAATCTTATAAACTTTCACACCATCTTTATAACCAATAAAGATAAAATTTTCAGCTTTTGTATCCAACTTACTCCTATTTTCCTTTGGAACATGTACATAAGAATCACAACCAAACACTCTAAGATGTTGAAGAGAGGGTTTATTTTCAGTCCATACCTCGTGTGGAGTTTTGTCATCCAACATTGATGAAGGTGATCGATTGAAAAGGTAACATGATGTACCCACTGCCTGTTGTTATAACCCTAAAATGCACCAGACATGCTTACCTGGCATCAGGCCATATCATTTACCTTCTTTTCCAAGCCACTACTGAAAAGGTTCTTAAAAAGAAGTCTTTTTGAAGGAATATGCTCCCTGCTCCACTACTGCACGCGTGTGTATGCTAGCTGACCCACTACAACCCACGTATACCTAAAAAAGAACGGAAAATGGAAAGTTGCAGACAGAACACACAGTTTTGGGTAAGTTAACTAAACCGACTAACCATCCATAGTCGGTCACTTGACCAAATACCTAGCCCTTTCTAGCCTATAAAATAAGGGGTAGGGGTCCCATTTGAAAGGAGGAAAATCATAACAAAGAAACTATACCCGAATTAACATGCCCCTTGCCCCAACCTTTTGCAACTATTGTGTGAAGAGAAGCATATACAAGAGCAGTTGGAGCACAGTTGAAGAGTAGCCCAGGACCAGATTCGAGGAGTAGTGGCTGATCTCATCATTGTAAGGTTACTCTTGTGAGATTAATAAAAGAAGTACTTTTCTCATCCCGCCATATGAGATTGTCAATATTTAAATTTGATTATATTTTGATAGAATATCTAACCCATTATTTTATGGATTATATGCATGTGGATTTATTTGTTTGTATTTTATGAATGCAGTTCAGCGTTGGGAGGAGAGTTGTAGTCTAGGAGAGACCAAGCATTAAAGGGATCGACATCAAACATGGAAACTAAGGTATAGTAACCAGATCTCTTTATCCTTGTATTTGCATATGAATAATGGGGTTTATGATTGGGATGTTGGTAAAAAGTAGGATACTTTAAGTCATTTCTGCATGCATGATAAAACCCTTAATGCTAGTCTGTAGGAGCGATTTCCCACCCCCAACAGAATTGGTGACCATACTGGGGATCTCTAGGGTTTTGGGGGGTACTTGTTGGGTATTTTTAATTGGTTTTACTACTTTTTTTCTGAGTTTCTGCAAAATTCTGAGCTAGTGGGAATTCTGGTCTTCCATACTAGTACTCCCTTCTTCCTTCGCTTGACTATTTTTTCTTTTTTCGGAAAGCCATAGAGGCATACATGACCTGCAGAAGGTCTGCCCATGTATACATGGACCCTGACTTCATACAGACTGCGTACATATGCTGGTTTCTAAAAGATCAGTCGCGTGTCTGAGTCTAGATTTTTTTTTTTATTTTTTTTTAAAGAGAGGCAGTCATCCTCTTTCCTATCAGAAGTGATCCTTCTCAGGGGTTTTTTGGATCCAGTTCTGGTTTTTCTTGTTACAGTCTATAGCCTAGGTATAACCTCATATCATATTTTATTTCTCAAGTTTCCTTGAATATTTTTCTGTTAAAGTAAGTTTATGTACCTTTAAGGGGTTCTAGTTTTCAATACCAGTACTCCCTGCCTAAGCTTGGCTACTTGTCTTTCTTCTTTTAAGAAGAAACAGAGGCACACACAGCCTGTAGTGGGCCTGCACATGTGCATATGCATCCTATATTTGGGCAGCCTGCATGCATACGCTGGTTGTTGAAGTGACAGTCACATGTCTGTCTAGAAAATTTTGAAGAGGTAGTCATCCTCTTCCCTGTCAAGTTTTTACTTCCTAGGTTTTTCTTGTTTCTTTATGGTCTCTGACATGAGCAGTTTTATCCTAGTTTGTATTCCAGCATAGCTTGCTTTTTCATTTGAAATATTTCTTGTGTTTCCTATCTTTTTTAACTTATTTTTAGCTTGAAATTTTAAGAAAAATGAGTTGCATTTAAAAAAAAAATTAAATCGTGCATTCATCAGTCTCTTTTAGAATCTTTTGTTATTTCTTCTTTGATTGGAAGAAAATATAAAAAAAAAAACTTAGGTTGTTAGATATCCTTCTTTCTTGCCATTTTCTTTGCATTGTTATTTGAAAAAGAAAAAGAAATTAGCATATTGTTGTGTTTTCTTCTCATCTTAAAAGCATTTCAAAAGAAAAATAAGAAAGATAATACTTCTTTGATAGTGTTCTTATAAGTTTCTTTTTTTGCAAGAGTCTTAACAACATCAGTTTCACTACCACACCTTTTGAGTAAATCAATCCTTAAAAAGAATGCTAATTAAAAATAACTAGACTTTTATGTTGATAGGGTCCATCAACTAGTTTAGGGTTAGGGCCTTGAATTAGGTTGGAGAAGAAACTCTTCAAGGCCGTTAAATCAAACATTGGAGTCTATGCTAGGGAGTGTAGAAGTCCAGTAACATGGAAGTTATTCAGGACCCCCCTCTAACATAGGAGATAAACTTGAGGTTGTGTGTGGAAAGGTAGTGGAGATAACCCCTCCAAAACTGGACCAATCATAGTGGGAAACGCATATAGAGGACTTGTCTTTGGATTCCATTGATCGCATTTGCCACAGAGCTTTGTGGGTCTCGAATCCATTCAAGGTCCTCAGTCGTCTTCTGGAACACTTTCTTTCGATACCCTTTATAGGTTTCAGGCTTGATACCCTGCTCATTGTGGTCCACCCGACTGTCGACTGTACCCGTGTGGTGATTGTTCACGAGCTGGCAACCTAGTTTCCTTTATTTTAGGGACTTACACAGGTGACCACGGGGTATACTATAGGACCTGGGGTAGACATTGGGCCACACTTTGTAGAGTATACCTAGAGGGTTGTTTTGTATTCGAGTTGCACTTGCAGTAGTAAGTTTCTCTAGTGTTGGCTAGTGTAACTGTTCTTCCTAGTAGTTAGTCGTTTGCTTGATTTTCCTTTAGGAATTTTGTAGTGTGTGCTCTATGCTCCCTCATTTTCCGTAGTGAGTTAATCAGTTATTTCTTTGGGTCTCTGACCTAGGGTGGTAGACCGCCCACTCTGTTAGTCGTGAGGACTTTTTGGTCTTCTTCTTAGAAACGTGGAGCCGCCTCTTTATAGGCATTGTTTTGATACCACTAGTTTGCCAGAGTCAGTGTGTGAGACTTTTATAGACTTGAACAATCTCATAAGGGGAGAACCTGTGCATAAGATATTCATGGATAAATTTATTTACAATGCCAACCAAGGAACCCCTTCGAAAGGGGATTCTTGTGCCTTTCCCTTCTTCAAAAACATTGGTATCCCTTTGATGGCCACTTTGTACATTCCTGGGTTAAATGTGGGATTACCAGTTTGGTTGGGTACCATTCCAAATGTACTGAATTCTCTTGACACTTCTCAGTTAAGCACCTTAAGTCATGGGTACCCTGTTGATGTTTCTTTGTCAGCAAAGTCTTCTCCTCCTTCTCCCACCTCTAGTGAAAGTAAAGTTACTAGTAACCAGAAGTCTAAATGAAGTAGAAAGAGGAAGAATAGGAAGAAGAAATCACCAGCCCCTGCCAGTCATGTTGGGGGAAAAAGTCCAGTCACTGATAGTCATACTGGCAATAGGTCTGTAGCCTCTGCAAGTCATGTTATTGAACCATCACCAACCTCTACAAGTCACGTTGGAGATGTGCAACCAGCCACTGCCAGTCATGCTGGGGGCATTGATTCTGTTGAGAAACCTATATGGATCGGATGTAAGCCTAAGTTCCTTTGTAATCTTTGCAAGGGAGATCACCTTACTCATTTGTGCCCTGATATTCCATAGGTACAAATATTGTGGTCCTTCTCTGCAAGATATTCTGATTCTGAGTCTTCTGAGGTTTCCTCTCAACCTATTCATCCATTGGTTGAGAAAGTGGTCATGTCGATGCAGTCATCGGATGATCCCACTCCTCTTTTGGGGGGTGAGGTGCCTTTAGACCTTGTATTCTCTTAGACTATTCATCCATTGGTTGAGAAAGTGGTCATGTCGATGTAGTCATCGGATGATCCCACTCCTCTTTTGGGGGGTGAGGTGGCTTTAGACCTTGTATTCTCTTAGCCTACCCATCCATTGGTTGAGAAAGTGGTCATGTCGATGCAATCATCGGCTAATCCCACTCCTCTTTTGAGGGGTGAGGTTCCTTTAGACCATGTAATCTTGCAGCCTATGCAGTCATTGGTTGAGAAATTGGTCACGCTGCCATGATCTTTAGCTGATCCCACTCTTCTCTTGGAGAGTGTCGAGTCTACCAAAGTGGTCATGTCGTTGCAATCTTTGGTTAATCCCACTCTTTTCTTGGAGAGTGTCGAGTCTACCAAAGTGGTCACCGCATTGAAATCTTTGGTTGATCCCACTCTTCTCTTGGAGAGTGTCGAGTCTACCAAAGTGGTCACGCCATTGCAAACTTCAGTTGATCCCACTCTTCTCTTGGAGAGTGTCAAGTCTACCAAAGTGGTCATGCTGATGCCATCTTCAGCTGATCCCACTCCTCTTTTGGGGAGTGAAGTGTCTACCGACTATGTTTTTAGCATTTCCAGTTCTGTACTTTCAAAACAAGGGGGCATTCCACTCGCTCCAAGCACACCCCCTCCAAGCCCTAGGATGGTTTCCTTTGATTGGAATTATCTTGTTGAGCCTCGTCTTCCTTCTTCTGCACCTTTTCAAATAAGGGTTGAAATTAATTCAACAAACATCTATCAATGTATCGTTGATGAAGGAGCCTCCACAAGTATTTTGTCCTCCTTGGTTTGGAAAGTCTTGGAATATCCCGAGATTGTATCTACGTCTCATGAGTTGTTGGATTTTGACAGATGTCCTAGTGAATATTTGGGGGTTCTTCCTCAGTTTCCTATATCGTTAGGTGGGAATATTGTCCATGTCGATGTTATAGTGTTGCAAGGCCCGTTAGATTTCAATATTCTTCTTAGGCGTGATTATGTATATGCTATGAACATTGTGGTATCTACGCTCTTTCGGGTGATGCATTTCCCTCACAATGGAAGCATTGTCACTATTGACCAAATGGCATTTGATAATCACCATCCTAATTCAACGTTAGTTTAGGCTGCCCCTTTATATGTTCCTAGTGTTTGTGTAGACTCCACCCCACCATGAGTTAATTATGTGGCATCTTATCCTCGGTGTTCAATTGCTTCTGAGAAGGAACCTATGCAATCATGTTTTCCATCTCAATACTTGGAATCAATAATTGATCCATTGGTTTATCCAATGGGGGCATGGGAGCCCTTGCTTCCCCCTCTTGGTCCAAGTGAGCTTGAGTATCATTCTGAGTCTTATCTCATTGTTTGTATATCCTCAAGCCCCCGTGCTTGTGATTCTTCACTGATGGACTTTGCCAGTCTTGGCCAGAACCTCCATCGTCATATAGAGTATGGTCAGTTTACTTCACCCTTTGGGACTGTTGACCCTCATTTGTGTGATTTCTCAGATTTTGAATTGCCTTCAAATGAGGCTATCCTTGAAGCCATGACTACGGTTTCTATATCACAGGAGGACTTACACCATGGTTTGTGTTTTCTTACCTTTTGGGAGACTTTCCAAGTGGAATATTGAAGAGATTCTTGGTCTGAGCCTAGCAGTGAGCTCTACCTGAACCAGTTTCATACATGATTTGTAGCCCCCACGAGTCTTCTTTTAAGCCCTTTTCAGACCCTCTAAAAATGATAGGATTGTCGAGCAATGTTGTTGACCTTCACACTCGCTAAACTAAAATTTGAAGTCATGTCTGTCCGACGGTAGTTTACCCCTTTTTCAGTCTAGATGGTCAACTGTACGAACAAAGGTATACTCTAGGAGCTTCGGTTCCCTAGAAGAGTATTCTCAGGTATGATTTGAACCCTTTTTCAGGCATGAGGGACTAAATTTACGAAAAAAGAACCCCCATGGAGTCCATAGTTAAGATATTTTCAGAATCCCTAAATTTGAAAAGATCGCCGAGTGACCTTATTCTTTCACACTCATTAAATTGGTCCAAAAGAACATTCCTGATGGAGTCCATAGTTAAGATTTTTTCAGACTCCTTAAAAATGAAAAAAATGTCGAGTGATCATGTCTTTATCAAACTTGTTAAAATGGTTTTGAATAGACGTATTTTCGGTGCTAATTTACCCCTTTTTGGAACCGACTAGACTATCTTCGAAAAAGGTACCCCCAGCGGAGTCTCCTTTTATGCTTTTTTAGACTCTCTAAATATGAAAAGCCGCTGAGCTTACCTTCTTTGAGCTTGTTAAAATTACACCGAAGGACGTTACCATTATGTGTCTTATTAATCATGTTTTCATACTTTTGTCTTTGGCCTAATGCCGGCTCCATGTTTCTCTCAACTGAACCATCTAAAGCATGCCTTATATGCAAGCCCTGTAGCACTTTGCCTCTACATCTTGACACCTTTGATCCCTAGAGGATTTTTCCCGAGTGTTCTTTTCCTGCATATGTCCCTTTTCCCTGAGCATCCCTGTGTTCCATGTGCTTGGAACTAGTATGTTTGCGACACTCAATCCTCCTTTGTAATGTAGATTTATTTTATTCTTTTTCAATCTTTCCAAAATTATTGAAAAAGACAAAAAAATCAAATATACCCCAAAAAGAGGACAGGAAAAGTATTTTCTTTTTATTGGCAGCACAATGAGTTTCCCTTGGACAAATCACATCCTTTCGTTTGTTCATCAAGACCTGGGATTTAATATGGCCTTAGAAAGTTATTCCCACTAAATAGAGTTGTGTCCTCCTCTGTTTGGTTATTCTTCCAAACATATGGAGAGTTTGTGGTGCCTCCTTCATCGTAAACTTATGTCAAAATATCATGTTGCGTGTGTCTCATCCTTTGTTGTGCTACTATCCAAGGGAAGTTATTACCATGCTTGAGTCTCCCCCCTCTACAGATTGTCTCTTACCCTCATGTCTGGTCATCCCGAAAACCCAATCAAGTCTTTGTTCAAAATCCATGAAGCCCTCAACCTGATCATCAAAATCCTATAGTATGTTCCTGACAAGCCGTCGAAGACCTCTGGGTAGTGAATTCGTACACTCATATTACACTCCTACCCGAGTTGTGAAGATTTTGAAGTTGTTGCTCGAGCTCCGAAGGCCTCATCTCTAGCCATCAGGCCTTATTCACTTGTTGAAGATGGATACTATACATGTATATAATTTTTATTTCGAGATGTAGATCCATTGTGTATTTCTCACAGATACACCTAATATAGTTATATGACATGGATCTACAGTGTATTTGATTGGTAGCCATGATTTTATTTCATTCCGAGCATGGGTATGCCCTCCTCGGTGAGACAATTGTTATTTTGTAGATGGCACCTCCCGAGTTCTGGTTCTTGGGCTCACTTGTTTAGTACGTTGGTGAAGATTGATAATGCATTTCGCCCATCAGATGCTCTTCTGACCTCACACATTAGGGGGCATCTGTTATAACCTTAAAATGCACCAGACATGCTTACCTGGCATTAGGCCATATAATTTACCTTCTTTGCCAAGCCACTACTGAACAGGTTCTTAAAAAACACTCTTTTTGAGGGCATACATGCCCTGCTCCACTACTACATGAGTGTGTATGCTGGTTGATCCACTACAACCCACGTATACCTAAAAAAGCATGAAAAATGGAAATTTGAATATGGAACACATAGTTTTGTGTAAGTTAACTAAACCAAATGACCGTCCATAGTTGGTCACTCGACCAAATACCTAGCCCTTTCTATCCTATAAAAGAAGGGGTAGGGGTCCCATTTGAAAAGAGGAAAATCATAGCAAAGAAACTATACTCGATTTAGCATTCCCCTTGCCCCAACATTTTGCAACTATTGTGTGAAGAGAAGCATATATAGGAGCAGTTGGAGCATAGTTGAAGAGGATCCCAGGACCAAATTCGAGGAGCAGTGGCCGATCTCATCATTGTAAGGTTACTCTTGTGAGATTAATAAAAGAAGTACATTTCCCGTCCTGCCATATGAGATTGTCAATATTTAAATTTGATTATATTTTGATAGAATCTCTAACCCATTAGTTTATGGATTATATGCATGTGGAGTTCTTTGTTTGTCTTTTATGAATGCAAGTCATCGTTGGGAGGAGATTTGCAGTCAAGGAGCGACCAAATGTTAAAGGGATCGACATCAAACACGAAAATTAAGGTACAATAACCAGATCTCTTTAACCTAGTTTTTGCATATGAATAATGGGTTTTATGATTGGGATGTTGGTAAAAATTAGGAGACTTTAGGTCATTTATGCATGCATGATAAAACCCTTAATGCTAGTCCATAGGATGGATTTCCCACCCACAACACCTCTATCCAAACTTCTTGTCCTAACTCGGCATCGCTGAGTGTGCTCCTTGCTTTTTCCATCAGTGTCCCATTCATCCTTTCTGCAACTCCATTCTGCTGAGGAGTGTATGGAGTAGTCTTGTGCCTTGCTATACCACACTTCTTATATAATTCTTTGAATTCATTTCCGTAGAATTCTCCACCATTATCTGTTCTCAATACCTTTATTTTCTTCTCCGTCTGATTTTCTACTAGAGGCTTAAACTCTTTAAATTTATCAAATACCTCAGATTTCTTTCTAAGAAAATAAATCCACGTGTTCCTTAAAAAATCATCTATGAATGAAACATAATACACAGACTTACCTAGTGATGGAACAAGCACAGGTCCAAACAAATCACTGTGTATCAACTCTATGATCCCCTTTTCTCTTGTAGCACGAGATGGAAATATTACTTGATTATGTTTACCATATATGAAATGTTCACAGAAATCAAAATCCAGAGTGAAATTAGACATACCTTCAACCATGCCTTTACCGTGTAGTGTTTGAAGGTCCTTTTCTCCAATATGCCCCAGTGTTTGATGCCACAACATGGCCTTCTTTTCAGGGATGATATTGGTCTTGTCTTCTTTATTTGTCTACTCAAGGACAATAGAACTGTTACACCCATTAGTATAAGTTATTCCCGACAACTTGTACAGAGTTCCACACCGAACTCCCCTCATAAACACCATTGCTCCTTGTACCATCTTGCAAGTGTTCTTTCCAAATATAGTATCCACTCCTACATAATTCAACTTGCTTACATATATTAGGCTCCTAGAAAGTTTTGGAATGTGCAGAACCCTAGGGAGAGTTTTAATCCTTACATATTTTAGCAACAACTTAACCCTTCCACGTCCCATGCTTTTGGCTATCGAGTCATCTCCTAGCAATACATCACCACCATCGTATTTTTCATATTCAGAGAACCACTCCCTATGAGGAGTCATATGGTATGACGCACTTGATTCGATCAACCATACATCACGGTCTGCATGTGTACCTATAGATTCCAGGTAAACATCACTTCCTTCTTCAGTGGAGGTTTTCGCCTCTGTGGAAGAGGTACTATCAGATCCCTTTGTTTTTTTAGCCTTCTTAGACTTGCAATCTTTCTTATAATGCCCTATTTTACCACACTTCCAACATTTCCTCAAATATTTTCTTGGAGACTTAGATCTACCTGCAGGTTTAGATCTCCCCCCCCCCCAAAGGCTTACCAAGATTCATCTATTGGGTACAACCTCTTACAGATAAAGCATCTGTGCTATTATTATTTATGTTTTTCTTCCTCATCTCTTCAGATAACAAGGATGAAACTACATCCTCATACTTCAATGTAGATTGAGTGGTACTACAAATTGATACAACCAGATTATCCCAAGAGTCTGGAAAAGAACATAACAAAGTAATACACTTATCTTCTTCTACAATCATAATATTAACAGAGACAAGTTGACTTACCAGAGTATTAAAGGCATTTAGATGTTCTGTCACATAATCTCTATCTTCCATCCTAATATGATACAACTTCTTTCGAAGAAACAACTTGTTTACTAGGGACTTTGATTGATACAGATTCCCCAACTTATCCCATAGTTCCTTGGTTGTAGATTCTCTTGAGACATTCAACAACACTGAATCTCCCAGGCAGAGTCAAATGATACTCCTTTCTCTTCTGTCCAAATTCTCCCAATCTTCCTTCGACATACCAGTAGGTGGTGTACTAGTAGTTTGTGTACTAGTAGGTTCTGTACCAGTAGCCTGTGTGCTAGTAGATGGTGTACCAGTAGGCTGTGTACCAGGATCCATAGTGATCCAGTGTTATTTTTCTACAAGAAGGTCCTCCATATTGAGCTTCCATAGCTAAATTTTTTTACCATTGAACTTCTCTATCTAGATTCTATATGACCTCGCCATTCCTCTTTCTATACTCGAATATCCACTACAAAAGCTCCCACTAAACCTAGGTTTATCACAGATCCAAGATAAAATTGATCTATCAAGACTGAGCTAAACCCTCAACAACAAAGGCATCCCTCTGAAGACAAAAATGAGCTCTGATACCACATGTAAGTTTTAAACCTGTGAACTAAAGAAATGCATATAGATTCTTAATAAAAACATAAATTAATCAATCGCTCATTCACATAGTACACAGAGATTTATACCGAAAACCCTCAACCGAGGAAAACCTTTCTTATATTCATTATATCTCGAATTTCACCATTCACCATACAATATATACAATGTTTTTAGGTATTCCATTGATACCAAAACCCTAAACCTTTAATCCAAGATTAATTTAGAAAACCACTAAAAATAGCAAAAAAAATACCAAACGTAGTTGTCGAACTTGACGTGCCCACACACACACATGCAAAGAATATAACATATACCCAACATCACCCATAGTGTCATCTCTATATTTTCAACATGTTGCACCCCCCTGGTGCCTGATTGTTGATGAGACTCTGGAAGTCCATAGATTCAGCATTCAGGGATATGAGTGTATGTTGTTGCAATATATTTTGAAGCCCGACATTCCAAAGCCTGGGAGCATCAAAGTAGTTTTCTTGTTCGATGTTCCAGGAAATTTGTGTGTTGTGTGGTCCAAGCTTTCAAATCCTGAAGCAGTGGAGTGCCAAATTAATGAAACATAGAAGTGCCAGTCCGAAAATTCAAAAGTTTGGAGTTCGGGAGAAATAAGGTTTAAAGGTATAAGAACCTTTGAAGCCCAAATCTCTGAAGCATCGAAGCCCCTAAGCTTCGAATAAGTACCCTTCGAGGAGTTTTCCACTTCGGTGTTTGGAGGGAATAATGTGTGGAGTAGACAGAACCTCTTAAGCCCAAAGTTCCAAAGATCTGAAGTATTGAAGATCCAAAAATATCCTTTCAGTTAAGCGCTTGGTCAGAGGTTGTGGTCATATGAGATTGGGGGATGAACAAAAATGGCTAGTGCCCGAAAATTGTTTTAAAGACAAAAAGGGGCTTGGAGAAGGAGTCTGTGGGGTACCAATTTGTACATACCTGCACCTAAATAAGTAAAGAAGGCATGTAAAACTGAATAGAGAATCCAACATAGATCCAAGCGCCAATTCGACTCTGATAAAGAAGAGGAATTGTATAGGGATTACCTCCTAGGAAGCACAATTGTTCAAATATCCATAACTTTATGCTCAAGACTCAGAATTGAGAAAGGGAGTAGTCATTGGAAAGATATTGGACTGTAGAATATAACTATTCACCTAGAAAATTGATTTGAATAGTTAATTTCTCATAAAATAAGAAGAAATAATTATGATATATTATTGAACCAAAATGGTTCATATTTTCATGAAATTGTTGAAAAAATTAGCTTGACAAAGTTTTGTTGGTTGCACATTTTGTAGATTTATCAACAACTAGATCATATCAGGATCAACACAGAGTGCAGAGGAATGCAAGATACACAATGGGCATGTTTGAAAACACATGTATTCCAATGGTAGACGAACACCTTCAGTAACCACTCACACAACTAGATCAAAGATCAACACATCGATGTTTTGACAAGGTAAAACCCCTATGAGGAAAAATCCACAGCCCCAACCAACGCAACCACTTGTAGTAGTTTATTAATGCAAAAGAAAAATATTACAGAGATATTTTACAAGATATTTTCTCACAATTGATCATCGACAAATGACCCTCCATGCTCTTTAAATAGAGATCATGGACCAATTGGGTGTTAAGCCATGGATCAATGGCCGTTAAGATCGAGGAGAATATGAACCATTATATCACTCTATGTCAGGAACATATAGTGATTGTTGTATTTCCTAATTACAAATACATATTAATGCATACTAAAGAAACACACTAAGAAACACACTTTTACCTAACAACACATTAGGCCAAGTAGATCTTAACTAACTCCTAAGTGTCTAAATATCCTAACATACTCCATTAAGAAAAAATTGGGATAGGATTGAAGGATTTACAATAGTGACACAATAAGAGAAGGAATAAGGTATTGGAGCCTATCCCCCCTTAATTACAACTTCCTGAACTCCTAGCATAGATCAATTTTGGAAAACTTTGCTTCTGTAAAAGACTTTGTGAAAATGTCTGCACCTTGATCTTCTGTAGGGAAAACGAGCACTTCAATAAATTGATCATGAATGATATTTATGATGAAGTGCATGTGTAGCTCTATGTGCTTGTTGCATTGATGTTGAACTGGGTCTTTGGCGAGATTGATGGCACTATGATTGTCGCACCAAAGGTTGGTCAGATGTTGTTGCTGGAATCCAAAATATGAAAGGATTTGTCGAAGCCAAAAGGCTTCCTGAATTGCATTTACCACTGCTTGTTACTCTGATTCTGCTGAAGAAAGTGCAATAGCTTGTTGTTTCTTACATGCCCAAGTGACAGGTCCTGAACCAAGGCTAGAAACATAATCTGCAGTAGAATTCCGATCATCAAGGTCGTCAGCCCAATATGAATCAGTGAAACCAACCAATAAAGGAGTCCCATTGAGCTGTTATGTATCCCAAACTGAATTGTACCATGAACATAGAAAAGTATCATTTTAGCTTCTTTCCAATGGATTTCATGGGGTGTTTTCATATACCAGGAAACAAGACCAACAACAAAGGAAAGATCAGGATGGGTATGAGTCAAGTATAAGAGGCTACCAACTAATTGATGGTACAGGGTGGCATCAACTTCGGGAGAAGTACAAGTGGTAGTAAGCTTGACTCTAGATTGGAAGGGATAAGCGGTTGGTTTATAGTCATCCAGGTGAAAGCAATGAAGAAGGTCACAAGCATACTTAGACTAGGAAATAAAATTTCTTTCATTGGTTTGCAAAACCTGGAGGCCAAAGAAATAGTGCAAAAAACCTAAGTCTATTATTTCAAATTTCTTCTTAAGGATGGTTTTCACATGGTTTAAAATTTTTGAGTCACTACCAGTAAGGATAAGTTCATCAAAATAAAGGACAAGTATTATGAGATGGCTTCCTACTTTCTTGGTATATACATTAGGGTCATAATGGCATCTAGAGAATCTAATGTCAATATGAAAGTTTTTCATTTTGGGATACCAAGCTCGGGGAGATTTCTTGAGACCATAAATATATTTATTAAGGTGACAAACAAGTATAGAGTCATTATGAACATAGACAAGAGGTTGTTCCATGAAGATTTCGTCTTGCAAATATTCTTGCAAGAAGGTGGATTTAACATCCATCTGATGGACCTCCCATTTATGTGAGGAAACAAGGGCAAGAACAAGGTCGATGTAATTCATTTTGGCTACAGGCGCAAAGGTTTCATTATAGTCAATTCCTTCTATTAGCAATGAGATTCACCCTCATACTGTAAGAGGATAAGCCCAGTACCCATCGAAAATGTTTGTGGAGATAGGTTTATGAGTGGAGGTCAAACGGACAAAGATCAGTAAAAGAATGTTTCAACATAGAAACTGGACAAGAAATGCATAGGTAAATGAATTACTCATTAACTTCAGTCAGTTGTTTTAGTTTAAAGGTGAGCAGAAGGAAGACTTAGTGAGAAAGGTGGACCATTTTTCCATGAGCATCCAACCTTCAAGCAGCTTGGTGAAGAAAAACCTAGGCACAAGAGAACTCTTGAACTCAAGTTTCAGACACTGAAATATGTCATAGAAGCATAAAAATCAAACCTCCATTACTATGTGACTAAAACAACTCGTTTGGATCCTCTATGCACAAGCATTTCAGCATAAGAAGAAATAATGTAACAAAGAAAATTACTGAAACAGGTCACAACAACATTATAATAAACCCTACATTAAAATACAACTACAACCCTCGTCTTGATCCTCCATGCATGAGTGTTTCAACAAAAATTAAACAAGATGATGAAAGAAACTAACTTCTATTATTTATAAAGTCTCAAGTCTCATACAAAACCAGAGAACAACTATGTTATCAAATATTACAAAATAGGGATATTTTCTCAACCAGTTGAAGACCTTAACAAAATATTGAACTGATCTATTTATAATCGGATTAGTTCACAACTTCCAGGAGTGTGATCTATCCATCCCATTCAAAGCTTTACGTATGTGCATCCTTCCATCAGATTGTGTGTATTTCCTCCTGTCATACACAAGCTCAAATCAGTATGTGCCTACAAGAAGAAATATTCCATTGTGGTACCTCAAGTATACAGTCCTGTATCCTTGGCCATATCTTCTGAGTTTCCTATTTATGGAATGAGTTGAGGTTTCAGCTACTAGTCCCTCTTTTCTTAATTGATCTCTCCTTAGGATCGGGGTGAGGCTTAACACCTAGGGCATGGCCATGTGATGCTCTTGGATTTGTCATTATATAAGCACGTGATTGTGGGGCCATTAAAGGCAGTTTGGATTCACACTACACTTGATCCCGTAATTCACGACCTTCTGGCATGTATCTCTTCCTCTATACCATGGTTTCAATTGCGGGACCACTCAATAATTTTATCATTCGATCATGTTGGGTTTCCGCAATGAAATGTGACCGTTGATCTAGTCACGATCTTTGATCTGGGCGCACCTTCTAAATTTAGCTCCACTGGTAAATTTTATCCACCCACCAATTCTAGGATCCATTAAAACCATGCATGGATATGGCGCCAACCTTGGTGCTTGAACAAGAAAAATTCCTGAAGGAGGATCTCTCGCAGCTAGCATGGGGGCCTGAAGTCACTATGTTGACATGTCATGGACAGAGGGGTGACATGTGTCACTCAAAAATAGGCTAAATACATGTCCAAAAAATGCTTGAAATGAGTACCATATGGCCACCATCCAGAGGGATAGATGGGGAAAGATATGTAACTTCAGGCAAAATTACTTTGAAGGAAATCGAGAGAGGAGAAGATGAAACTCGGGAAGCCCGAACTCCCGAAGTAAATAATGATTTTCCAATGGAGAATGACACGTGCCACTTGATCTGTAACATCGGACAAAAGTACTTCAGAGGAAATCGGGAGAGGAGAAGCCAAATTCCTGAATCCTAAACTCCCAAAGTAAGTCATATCGTCTGATGGAGAAGGGCGCGTGGTACTTGATCTATAAATCTAGGGCATCCACCCAGTATTTAAACCTTGCACAAATTTTCCATTCTGAATGCATGATTGTCGTTGATATAAACTATTCTTGGGATCTCCTCCATTGAAAAATGAACCCGCCCACTTCTTGTACTTCAACCCAAAATACATTGCCTTTGAATGTTGCGCTTTACGCTCATGGTTGTCACATGTATCAACAAAGGACTTGGATGACTTGTTGTGAGCTTAGGAAAACAAGATGACTAATACTTTGAACCCAAATCATGATAAGTGTTTATCCTTCAAGAAGAAAAAGAAAAACTTTGTGCCAAGACTCAGTCAAGAAAGACAGCAAGAGAAAATGGGTCTTTAAAAAAGGGAAAAATTCTAGGACTTGGTATGCGAGAAGAGAGAGAGATGGAGAAGGGGTGAAGACTTGGGTCTTATCAAAAATTACATGTGACCTTGACAATTTCATGTGATAACATTTGGATCCACAGGGGATGGCATGCTCCCTATGAGCTTCCAAGAACAAGCAGTTCTAGTGCCTTAGCTTTTGGGTCATGGGGTCAATTATTCAAACAAAAATAAAAGAGGAAGTGGTATTTACAATGGATGGGAATCCAATTGTGGCTTAAGAAAAATATTTTTTTAGAAATTTCCCATTGATAGGGCCACCAAAGACTTCATAATCCTCCAACTTATGTAATTTATAAGTTTTATTTGAAAATACCTTAGAAATCTTGAAAGGACCAACCCATAAGGCTTCGAATTTACCATGTTTTCCTTTGTCTTGTTTGGGTGCATCCCACTTGAGCACTAGATCTCCCAGTTGAAAATATTCCTTGCTTACCCTTTTTTCAAAGGCTCATTTTATCTTTTGCTGATGGTCCTGAGCTTTATCAAGTAGCTTATCCCTAGTTTTTTGTACTTCTACCAACTTCTATATCATCCTGACCATATCATTAGGTTCTCCTTGGTAGTCCTGGAGGAATTTTTCCATAGGAAAGGAAAGATGAGTAGGAAAGATGGAATCAACCCCATATACAATATGAAAAGGGGAAACGCCAAGTAACCTCTTTGTTATAACTCTATCATCCCATAATGAAAAATTTATCTTTGAGTCCCATGCTTTCTTGTTGTCTTCTAACAATTTCTTGATGATATTTATGAGGCTCTTATTAGAAGAATCTGCCAAACCATTTCCTTGTGGGTAGTAAGGAGTAGAATGGACTAATGCAATACCATATTGTTCACAGAACTTGATCAATGGTTCAGCTTTGAAGGAGGCAACATTGTTAGTAAAAATCTTTCTTGGACAACCAAATCTAGACATGATATCTTCAAGAAAGCTAATGATTACCTTATGGGAGGCACTCTTTGTAGGAATGGATTGTATCCACTTGGTGAAATAATCAATGGAAGTCAAAATCCATTTGTTTTGACCACTTGAGGGTGGGTGGATTTATCCAATGAAGTCAATACTCCATTGTTGAAAACATCCAGAAACCACCACAGGTTTCAAAGGCAAAGATTTGAGTTGATGATTTCTAGAAAACTTTTGGAATTTGACGCAAGCTCTAATATTTGCACAAACATCAGTAAAAAGGATAGGCCATAAATACCCAGATCTGAGGATCTTATAAGTTGTGGTCCTCTAAAAATGATGGTCCCCACATAAGCTGCCATGAAAATCAGTTATGGCCCTTTGGGCCTCTTATGGATCCATACATCTCAAAAGAAGTCCTAGAGGATATTTCCAATACAAAACCTAATCAATGAGACAATATTTGATTTCTCTGAACTTCAAATCTCTCACCTTGTTCTTTTCCAAGCCATCAGGAGACCGAATCTTCTGCAGAAAATGTATGATGTCCTTATACCAAGTGCATTATGCTAAGTTGGGGCTGTCATGAGAGATTTTATTAGCAATCTCAGCTTGCTGATTTTCTAAGTTTACACTCATAAAATTAACCCCCAAAGATTTACAATTTGATTCAGCCAGCAACCTAGATAAACCCTATCCTTTCACCAATTTAGTTGGATTTATTTCAAGGTCAAATTCTAGAATTTTATCAATCCATTTGCTTCTCTTCCCATCTATGTCAGGATAGATCAATATTTCTTTCACTGAGGTTGAAGGGACATATGAAACAATATTTGAATGCATAACATATACTCTAAAAGACTTGAGGTATTTGACCAAAGCATATGCCTTCTTCTCCATGATATCATACCTCATTTCTGCATCCCTCAATGATTTGTTGAAAAAGGAAATAGGTTGCTCTAACCCCTCTGTATTTTTATCTATAAAAACAACAACCAATTTATCAGATGAGGTGAAATAAAATATTATAAATTCCTTAGAATAGTCAAGGCTGATGAGCATAGGTGCTTCAATCAAATCCCCTTTGATTTGGACAAAATAATTTCTAGACTCAGCAGTCCATTTCACCTCGCTTCCTTTTCTAAGCATGGTTGTAATGTGCTTAACCAACTCAACAAAATTAGAGATGAACATTCTTAGAAAATTGATTTTACCCAAGACATACTGAACCTCTTTCTTGTATCTGGGAAAATATAAGGACTGGATGGCCTCTACTCTTCCTAGATCAATTCTTACCCCTTCTGCTAACACAATATGCCCCAATAGTTTCCCCCCCTTCATAGCAAACAAAGATTTCTTAGGATTGAGAGAGAGACCATACCTTATGAATTTCAGGAATACCTTCTTCAAATGATGTCAATGCTCTTGGTCAGACTTTGAGAACACTATAATGTCATCCAGATAGATGACTACAAATTTATCTTTCTCCCCAATGAAGGTGTTGTCCATGGATCATTGGATGGTTTTTCCTGCATTCATCAATCCAAAGGGCATTTTAGCATACATGAATGTGCCCCAAAGAGTAGTGAAGGTTTTCTTATCTCTATCCTCAGGCAGGAAAAATATATGATTGTGGCCAGAGAATCCATCAATCATAGACATCCTAGATGAACCACTCACTCTCTGCAAAATGTGCTCCATATTTGGCAAGGGGTAGTTATCGTTTTTGGAGATCCTATTCAAATTCCTGAAATCAACACATAACCTGATTTCCCCATTTTTCTTCCTCATGGGCACCAAATTATCCACCCATTCTGAATATCTCAAAGGAATGATGATCTGGGCATCCAACAAATTTTTCACTTATGTTTCCGTAATAGGCAGCAACATGGGATTTATCTCTCTAAGTTTCTGCCTAAATATCTTGGTCTCTTCTTTCAAAGGGATACTATGCTCAATAATGTTTGTTTCATATGTCCCTAGATATTAATATTTCCATGAAAACACATCTGCAAATGTTTTTAAAATATTTACATACTCAGCCCTTTGTTCCTTCGACAAATTGTTAGACAATTTGACATATTTTGGATTGTCCTTTGTTCCTAAATTGCTTTTAGTCACATCAACATCTTCAATTGAACCTTTAACATTCATAGCGACATCATTTCTATCAAACAATATCTCCAAGGGGATAAGTCCTTTTGGAATATGGTTACTGGGTAATTGAACAATATGATGGTCAACATTTATAATCATAAAAATATCAGCATGGGGTTTTTCTTCAGTATCCTGATCTTGATCAATATGTGAAGAAGAAAATTCATCCACAGTCTCAAGAAATATTTTTATATTAAGATCCTCCTAAAAAAAATTCCAATGTTTGACATTTTCAAGTATAGAGGGTCTATACTTTAATTCCACATCATACTTGAGTTTGGGGGGCAAAGGAACCCTGAACTTACTTGTTGAAACAACCAAGGAATATGACATAGTGTTCTCCTCTCTTAGAATAAATGAGATATTAAAATCCAAGAAGAAACTATCAACAAGATCCCAAACTTCATTTCTGTAGGTCCTCAGCCTGGGGTGCTTAGACTGATACTGATTTTTGAATTGATGAAAAATCAACTCAGCATACCCAAACACTGCTAGTTCTTCAATATTCATGTCTTTAGCAGCCCTCAAACCCAAAAGAAGAGCCTCATATTCTGCCACATTGTTTGTTGTTTCAAATTCAAGTTTGTGAGACAGGGATATGGTCTCTTGGGCAAGATAAATCAAGACTGCCCTAGCACCAACATTATTCCTAGAAGAGGCTCCATCAAATAACATCTTCCAAATAGAGATATTGTGAAGAGGATCTTCACAAGAGGTGCTAGGTTGCTTTCTTATTTCAATAGGTGTTTGAGGAGCATCAGTGAGTTGTAACATATTAGTTCCTAAATCAGTATCAACTGCAAAAATGGGGTGGTTGGTAGGATTTTCTTCATCACTGATAATGTAAGCAAGTTGTGCTTCCCTATAAATCCTTCTATGTTCTCCTCCAAACACATGAATAGTGGCATGCGAGAGATCCATCTGCAAAGTCCCCCCTAGTATTTTGATCCAATATCTAGACAAGAGCATCCCAAACTTAGGGGGGACATCATCCACCACAATATCCATGACCATGTTTTTCATTGGCAATTGGAACAAGGAGACAACCAGGTCCTTGATAACCCCAAGAAACTTCACCTTCCTGGAATCAAATGAGTACAGGTCATTGTAGGTTTTTGCAACTCCCAACCCAAGATCATCCATGACAGTATTATGAATGAGGTTGTGAGATGCCCTTTTATCCATCAATAATTTGTGCAACACTTTATCATGAATGTTTAATGAGGTATAGAAATGAGGGGAGGAGTCATCCCTATCCTCTACCAAAGGCCCTAATATGACAATTGGTTTTTCATATTGAAGGTTGACTGAGTCTGTGGGATGAGATGAAGGTTCAAGATGCAACATTTTGGAAAGGTACTTTTTGAAATCCTCATTCTTAATTATCTCTAAAAAAAGTACAAGAATTTTAATCTTTTGAATATCATTCTCAAAGATAAAAGAGAAGGGAGGCTTCTGAATCTTCTTAAATTCTAGGGTAGGGATCTTAACCACTTCCTGGGTGTTTTGTGCCTCTTTTTATTTTTTGCTAGCTGCCACACTCTTAGCAGGATTCTCTGCTCTAATAGGCTGATCAGGAATGTCAGGATTTCCCTCTTTCTTCTTGGACCCGAGGTTGTATCTATTTGGATTAACACTAGTCCTTTCCCCTTTTCTCATCTCATTTAGTTGGATATCCATGTGTTAAGGTCCTAACCCGCACATAGGTAGATCAATGTATTCAGATGTAATAAAGGTAAATATTAATAAGACCTTTCAATAAAATAGAATAAGGCGGATGTAAGAAGACCTAATAGAAGCTTCCACTTCTAGAAGGATCTTCCTCTAGATGCTTCTCTTAAGAGACATATTTAGTATAAATAAGGGTCGAGGGTATGAAGAACCCTAGCTTGGATATTATTGTAACAAAGTGCTGCTCAACTGGAGGTTGCCCCCTCGAAGAGGCCTGTGAACATTGCTATCCAATTCAAAGTGTTATTTTTGTTGCTATTTCGTATATCATTTATGTGTATTGTGAAGATTATGCTGGATATTTTACTGATATTATGTTATTTCTAGCATTTCAATTATGTTCTGCATATTTTATACATCTGGTATCTTGTAAGTGGTATCAGAGCACTTTCCTTGGCATAAATTGTGGGTATTTTTTTTCAGGGTAGAGACGTATTCCGGCGTCTTTAAGCCACAAAGATCTGTCGTTACGCGCATAAACCCGCGGTTGTGGGATTCATACATGCAGGAAATACAAGTGGTTCTTAAGCGCACATCTGTTGGCCACCCTTGTAACCCCTGTTGGTACCCCTTCGAGTGGTAGCGCATTAGACAACACCTATGTACGGATCGGCCTAGATTTCCTGAAGCCCTCTTTATATAAACCTATCGACCGCCGAAATTCTATAGTGTCACCGAGAACAACACTCGGGAAGATACTCTCTAGTACTTGGGTAGTCAGGTAGTACGACTAAGGGTATAGTCTATCCTCCTTAGTTAGTGCCCTGAGATATTGGGTTGAGTATTACTGTTGGACCCCGCACGTATATCAGAGAGATATAGCACAGGGCAAACCCTTATTTGTAGAACCCTTGAATACCTAACCCTTGGGGAACATAAACAACAACATAAACAAATTAAACCGGCGAGATCTATTGACTCGCATCTATGTTTAAGTTGCTAAGTAAATACTCTCTGGTTCAGAATTTGGGGATTTCAGCACTACAACATTCTTCAGACCACAGCATAACCCCGCAGCTGTAAAAAAAAAAAAAAAAAAGTCTGGAAATTTTTTCCCCCTTATTTGAGACCTATTCCATTAGACTCATCTCTTCCCCCTTGTCACATTCATCCATATCATTTTTCAGCAAATTTTTTTTTTTGACCCGGACGCTCCCATCTTTTCACCATTATTTGAGACCTATTCCATTAGACTCATCTCTTCCCCCTTGTCACAGTCATCCATATCATTTTTTCGGCAAAAATTTCTGACCAACCCGCTCCCTTCCCAGTTCACCCATCCTCATGGCCCATACCCATAGCCAAGAACATGAGTCTCGCCTCAACACCTTGGAAACTGGTTTCCTTAAGACCCAACAAGAAGTGCAACAACTCAATGCTACTCTTGCCTCCCGTGAT
>ML783946.1:224595-245706 GCA_009831015.1 Picea engelmannii | reverse complement strand
CCTATGCACCTTCATCTTCTCAAGTTTGATGGCTTTATCAACATGTACTCACCCTATACACAATCAACCCGTGTACATACTCACCCTATACACAGACAACCCATGTATACCTTCAATGTATACATACCCTATACACAGATAGCCCACGTATGCATCAGAAAATAGGGTTTTCTGTGAATATGAGAATTTCACCGTCAACCCTTCGTGATACCTCAGACGTTCTCCACTTCAGATGTATCCATAAGTATTTAAAAGAAGCTTTACACAAGAAAATAGATATACAATATGTACAAGTGTGTGTTTAATGAGTGAGATTTGCCTCTTATTTATATCTTCTTGTAGCCTTACACTTTCCTTATTTTAGGGCTTCTTTATTTAAAATAATTTCTTTCGCAAAGCACTTTTACCCTTGGGGGCTTCCATAAGACTTATGTGGGTTTCTCCAACTTCATATGGTCATAAATTTCTAACCGTGAGGAGTTATGTGATGTTCCACATATCACCGGAAATGAAATGACAAGCACTATATATCTAGGATAGTTTCCCTGACAAATTCACTATCCTTCAACTCATTATTCCATAATTAATAATGGGTTCTCTCACTCCACAGAGTGTCTTCCCATGAGAGCTTTCACCATAAGGGGACCACTTTGGAGTTCATCCATATTTACTTCTTATCAACCATGACAAAAAAATAATGAGTCATCTTTACATCAAACAATCTTGGGTCCATTACCCAAACCTTTGTTCTACGGGGCTTTCTTCAAGGGTTGACATCAATGACAACCAACCTTAATAAACAATTTTCTTCCTTTTGGAAGAGGTACAAGATCCCAATTATCATTTTCCATTAAAGAACAATACTCTTCATTCATTGTTGTATCCCAATATGGATGACCTGAAACTTCTGCAAATGTCTTTGGATCACAAGTTTCTGAAACTTGAGCCAAAATAGAAGAGGATCGATGGAACTGTGAACATGTCTGACGTTGATCTGAAGGATCATCGACAAGATCACCAACTCCTTCTCATGTTGAAAAAACCCATCTAGGAAGCGATGGAGCTGGTGTTGGTTCAAGTTCAAAGGAATCATTTGGAGGAAGGTGTTGTAAGTGTCATATAAGTGTCTCATACACCTTGACACCATGGAATAAACTATGTCACAATCCCTAGTCAATGTGGAGGTGGGATATATTACATGAAGGCCAAAATACCAAGTGCAGATGAATTATTATCAATATTCATGAAAAATAAATTAATTAAGTGTGAGAATCCACCTCACATTTGGTTTCCTGTTTTTTAGGGAAGGTGGAAGATCTCATGGATGGTTGAAATATTTCCTCCTTAAAATCCTTGAGAAATATTTCCTCCCTAAAATTCTTAAGAAATATTTTCTCCCTACATATCTTTTAGATCCTTTTTTAGTGGATCCGATGAGTGATCCTCTCCATGGTGGTTAAGCCTCCAGATCCTATATAATGAGGGATTTCCATGGAGAAATGAAGGAATGGTGGATATTTGAGGTATCAAACCTATGGTCTTGGGAGAAAGATTTATAATATCAAACCTATGATTTTGGGATCTTTTTACAAGGGCTAGATGAGGAGGACTTGGGGAAGTTGTTGCAACTGCATCTACAGTCTATAAGTATTTCTTTAGGATTTATCATTAATATATTGCTTGGACCATTTCCTTCTAACTTATGTCTCTTTACATATGTTTTTCTTATAGATGGATTTGATTGGACTAATATTATAGAGTAGAGTAAGAGTTATGTGTCTCAATGTCCATTGCATTACAGGTGTCAAACAATTCTAAGTAGCTCGAAGATGAATCTCAAGTTGGAGAATCGAGGACAAACATCGGAATAAGGTGCATCACACTTTATTCACTCTCCTCTTTATAATTAGTTAGTTAGATTCAAAGGAATGTTAGTGTCCAATGTGAGCATGTTTTTTGTCTTGGTATAGGGGTCTAGAATCCAAAAGGAGATTCACCTGCACAGAGGGGCATTTTCCTACAATATAAGGTGAGAAAGAAGAGGTGGATTTTCATCCTCACTGTCATCATCTGAAGAATAAACCATAATAGGAACATAAGAATGCACAAACTCTGAATATGGATCGTAGGCCGAAGAAGGAACAATCGTCGAATTAGGTTCGCAGGCCAAGAGATTTTCATCAAATTTAACATATCTTCTAATAATAATTTCATTACAATGTGGTTGAATAAGTATATAACCTTTGACATATTTAGAATAACCAACAAATATACACTTCTCACTTTTAAGCTACAATGCTTTCCTTTTCTCATCAGGAATGTGAGCCCATACTATACTGCCAAATACATGTAAGTGACTTACATCTGGTTTAATTTTAGTCCAAGCTTCTTCTGGTGTTATATCTTTAAGAGACTTTGTGGGAGTGTGATTTACTATGCAATTTTCATATTTGATTGCTTCCGCCCAATACTTTAGACTTAATCCCTTAGATTGGATCATACAATTAACCATTTATTTTAATGTGCGGTTATTTCTCTCAGCAACACCATTTTGTTGTGGTGTATATGGAACAGTGTGTTACATTTGGATGCCATGTGTAGTGCAGTAACTTGTAAAATTATTGTTCACATATTCACCTCCATTATTTTTTCTTAACTTTTTAATTTGATGTCTAGATTTATTTTCTACAAGGGCCTTGTAGGCCAAAAACTTGTCAAAAAATTCACTCCTAAGTTTTAATAAGTAAACCCAAGTACGTTTGGAAAAGTCATCAATGAAAGTTAAGAAATACTTGCACCTAGAAAAAGAAGGAGAATAAAGTGGACCACACAAATCACTATGAACAAGCTACAAAGGGCCTGAGGTGTGCCAGGATGCACATTTGTCAAAATTGTCCTGATGATGTTTTCCAAGAACACAACCGACACAAACACCATCTCTGAATGAAACAAGAGGAATACCAGTCACCATTTTTTGATTACATAGTTGTTGCAATGAGGGATAGTTTAGATGACCAAACCAATCATGCAAAAATTTTATCAAGTCGTCGCTATGAGAAACAAAAATTGATGAAAATGATGATGAACCAAAGTTGTCAAACTTGTACAACATAGTAATATCATCCACAATTCCAATTGCAAGAACATGCTTAGGATATTTTAGATCCTTGATTACAACTTGGTGAGGTGAAAACTCTATGGTTTTACCTTCATCTAAATGAGTGATTTGATATATTGATAGAAGGTTACAAGAAAGACTTGGAACACATAATACATCATTGAATGATTGTTTTCTAATTGAACTGTTCCAGATCCTTCAACACTAATATATCTATCATCACCAACAAAAATTTTCTTGGTGTTACATTCATTTAGAGTATAAAATATGTCTCTATCCTTATCCATATGATAATATGCTCCAAAATCAGTAAGTCACTGATCATAAGAAGAAGTAGAAGTTGTATTGAAGGAGAAACCAGAAGCATAAAGTGCATGTCCATGAGAAGAAGAAGTATAATCAATACTAATGTTGTGCTTCTTCATCAATGCTTCTAAAGTTGCCATCTTCTTGAAACATTTGGACTCATCATGACCCTCTTTATCACAAAAGTTGCAATGTCTATCAATCTTCTTACTTTTATATTTTTCTCCTTTGTCACCATTAGGAGCAGAAGTTGTTTGAGTGGGTTTGAGACCCTTATATTGCTTGTTGTTGTGGTGAGGATGTCGCTTCCTGGGATTCTTGGGTTTATATTTATGATGGATGACTAATGATTTGTTCGAGGTACTTGCAGTGTTGATCACTCCAAGTTGTACAAGATTATCTTTCTCTCTAATCAAAACATTACAAAATTTCTGAAGACTGAGTTTTTGATAAGTTGTCCCTAGAGCCTCTTGCATGACATAAAAGGTAGATACAAACACACAATATGCACTAATTATCTTAGAAAGAATAAGATAGATGCAACGATCTTCTTCTTTCTTTATATTACATTCCTCACATAAAGTTCTAAGTGTTTTAAACTTAGATAGATAGTCTTCAATACAAGAAAAATAATTTGGACTTAAACTCGGTACTTGATTTTCTAACTGTTGTGCTCGAATAATATTGTGTTTACCAAACACATATTCAATATTTTCCCAAGCTTCTTTGGGTTTATTAATTGATTGAAGGTGGAACCTTAAATCAGGAGAGATGGACATTTTGATTAATCCATGTGCTTCGTCATTCCTATTATCCCATTTGAATTTCTTATCATCATCGGTAGGTGTTGTTTCATTTCCCAAGGTAATCTAGTCCAAGCCTTTGTTGATTAAGGTTGGTTGTCATTGTTGTCAACCCTTGAAGAAAGCCCCATAGCACAAAGGTTTAGGTAATGGACCCAATATTGTTTGATGTAAATATGACTCATTATTATTTTGTCATGGTTGATAAGAAATAAATATGGATGAACTCCAAAGTGGTCCCCTTATGGTGAAATCCCTCACGGGAAGATGCTTTGTGGAGTAAGAGAACCCATGATTAATTATGGAATAATGAGATGAAGGAATGTGAATTTGTCAGGGAAAATATCCTAGATGGATAGTGCTTGTCATTTCCATTGGTATGTGAAACATCACATAATTCCTCACGGTTAGAGAGTTATGCCCATGAGAAGTTGGAGACCCCAGGTTTGGGTAATGGACCCAAGTTTGTTTGATGGGTAACGGTATGAGTTATGATATATTTTCAGATAATACTATTCTATATGGATAGTATGTCATGCTATTTCTAGTGGTATTTAGAACATCACATAACTCCTCACGGTTTGAGAGTTATGGACTTACGAAGTTGGAGGACCCTCATATATCATCTAGAAGCCCCAAAAGTTCAAAGTAGTCAAAGTGGTTTAAGAGATTTAAAAAGGTAAATAATAAAGTGAAGTGATGAGTGTATTATAATTCAAAGTGAATACAAAATAAATTATTTCAATAATAAATTTAATGGAGAAATTANAAGTGGACCCAACCCTAAAATAAGGAAAGTGGGCCAAGTG
Source organism: Picea engelmannii (assembly GCA_009831015.1). Classification (NCBI taxonomy): domain Eukaryota; kingdom Viridiplantae; phylum Streptophyta; class Pinopsida; order Pinales; family Pinaceae; genus Picea; species Picea engelmannii. The sequence continues at coordinate 240,670 of ML783946.1, read as the reverse complement.
ACCTAGAAGATGTTTTTAAGGAAGCTACTTGGAGAGTATAAATAAGAGGCAAGGCTCTATCATTTGAATCACACTTGAGCATATTGAATATCTATATGTGTATGAGGTAACCAAGGATATCTAAACTGGAATTCTAAGTGAAGGTGAAGAAAAGAAAGCCGAAATGCAAGGAAGGATAAATTCTTTTGATGGTGCTTTCTAAGGTATGTTATTTACAGGTCATCTCACCATTTTCACTATAACTCTTTTTCTAAAATGATTCAGACCGTGAAATTTCTATGAAAGTGAGAAACCATATCCAAGTATCAGTGGTAAAAAACTCAGCTTGTGGGTCATTGTATTTTGGGAGTTACACTTCGTGGAAAATAGGGTTTGTGGCCAGTCCTGGAACTAGTCAAAATCAGGTGTTTCGAGTAAAAACATCATAACTTCTTCATAAAAGATCCAAATTCAGTGAGACAAATTTTTTTGGTTAGGGTAAATTCTTTAGTATGCTGTGTAATAGTTTTAGATCAATTAATAAAATATGTTGTGTGGGGCACACTCTACAAGGTCGCTCTCTAGAATAAGCCAGAATTCAGCAAGGTATGTCATTTTTGCTATAACTCCTTTTCTAAGAGGTTCCAAGTAGTGAAACTTGGAGGAAATGCATAAAACACACTGAATAATATTTTGTATCAGTTTCATATATTTATACATTACAGGTTCAAAGTTATGATTACTTCAAGCTAGGGTTGTTGACTAATCCAAAACTAGGCATGTGAGACTAAAGAAAACTTTGATGAAAATGCTAGTCTCTTGTTTTTAAAGTTAAGGAAGGTTTGCAAGAATGTGATCATATACACCAAGTCTATTACAGAGCTACAAATCATATTTGGATGATGAAATTGATAAGGGCTTTTGGTTGTGGTATATGTTGAGTACGTGGTTGAGACAAGTAGCTGATGAGTTGGCGCACATACATGAGGTGTATAGTTGATGATGTTGGTACATATTGATGAGTCATAGTTGATGAGTATTTGAAACATGATTGGTACATACTTGGTACATGGTTGGATGCACTTTTTTATGGTACAGTTTGATTACAGGTTGGTGCATGGTTGATGCACTTGTTTATGGTACAGGTTGATTACAGGTTGAGGTACAAGTTGATGCATGGTTGATGCATTGTTCAGATTTATTGGTACAGGTTTACAATGGTATATCTCATAGTGATAGTGTGAAAGTGGTTCCATCATTCTACTTCTACTTCAGGGTGGCAGGACGGGGCAAGGACAGGTGGTTGTAGCCACCTTCCGGTTGTAGCCGGAGAACATTGGGGGTTGTAGCCTCCTTATGGTTGTAGCCAGAGAATTGGGGAGTTGGAGATTCCCTTAGGTTGTAGCCTGAGAAACTAGGGGGTTGGAGCCTCCTTCCAGTAGAAGCTAGAAAACAAAGGAAGTTGGTGCTTCCAATGAATGTAATTCTTCAGGACATATAAGAAAAAGCATTATGTGGTTTTCTCCCAATTTGAGTTTCCACGTAAAACAATTGTGTACTGTGTACGTGTGTGATTGTTTATTTCTTACTGCTCATTATTGGATAATAATTCTACATTGATATAACATTTGAAGAAAAAATATTATAATTACGCTATTACTGATTGACCCCTCCTCTCAGTAATCCAACAACCTTCACTTCTTAATAAATCCTCCATATGATATTTCCATTGGAAGTAATGGATGTTGGTAAAAAAGAGATTTCTTGTAGAAGACATATTAAATATGCAGATAATATGGATTTAAAAACTAACACTGATGATATAGATGGAAATATCATGAGAAATTGTGTGGTTTTAAAAACAACGGCACTAAAAACGGAATTCGAATGTGAAAGTTATGCCCCTTTTAAAAACGACATAAACGGTAACCAAAGGAACACATGGTGGTGTAAGTTGATTTATGAAGTGACCCAATTTTATAAAGAGAAGTGGGGATCACTTTTACAATGAAGTTACTTTATAAAATAAAAGATGCATGCAAAATAAATAACTCTAAAATAAAATATTAAAGCTACGTATAGTGATTCACTTTTATACTTGAAGTGAAATACACTTTACAATTTGAGCATGAACTTTTTCAAAAAAAAGTAACAAAAAGAGAGACTTGAACTCAAGACCTCTTACTTGAAAAGGAAACGTTTAACTAAATGGGATAGMAAAACATATTTTATTGTTTCGCAAGAGTTGTTGTTGGCGGTGGTGGCGACCTTGGAGAGCATGCTAGAAAACAACTCTCAACTGATAGCGACCTTGGAGAGYATGCTAAAAAAAAACTCTTTTCACAMAAGAAAACAATTGTGCTTCTCTATGACAACACAAGTTAGATCTCGGTTAGCTTACCTAGAAGATGCACCTTTTCCTATATGTTTATGATTTGCCAAATCGCATAGGCCGTGGGGAAAATATCATACACAAATATAAAAGAGTAGCAACCCCCCAAAAAAAAATATAAAACCGAAATAAAACAAAAATAATACTCTGCAAAAATTTTAAAAATGTGTATTTAGGCTTTACACCTCCGGATTTGACTGAACTAGTTGTATCTTGGGAAAAAATAAACATTTTTGAGTGAAACAAAAAGGGTTATTGACTTAAATGAGCACTTTGGATGCAATGGAACAGTCTTCTCAGCCCAAAAATGTACAGAAATCATAGAAAATGTAGATGAGATAACTCGGCTTCATGATCTCGATCTATAACAGGAGCGGGTCTTCAACCTGGCTCTGGTACCATGTTCGAAAACACAGGTATTCTAATAGAGGACGAGCACCTTCAGTAACCACTCACACAAACGGATCACATATCAACACATCGATGTTTTGATGTGGTAAAACCCCTACAAGGAAACATCCATGGCCCCATCCAACATGGCCACTTGGAGCAGTTTATTAATGCAAAGGAAAAATATTACAGAGAGATTTTACAAGAGAGTTTCTCACAATCGATCATTGGAAAATGACCCTCCATTCCCTTTAAATAGAGATCATGGAACAATCGGGTGTTAAGCCATGGATCAATGACTGTTAATATTGAAGAGAATATGAACCATCAGATCACTCTATGTCAGGAACATATCGTGACCATCAGATGTCCTAGCTACAAATGCATACTAATACATACTAAAGAAACACACTAAGAAACACACTTTTACCTAACGATACATTAGACCAAGTAGATCTTAACTAATTCCTGAGTGTCTAAATATCCTAACAGGGCTTACATCCAGGAAGATGAGATCAGAGGGATGGATGTCCATATGGGTATTGAAGGAACAAACTCAAATGGACATGGTGAAGGAAAGGAAGAAAACTTGAATATGGTAGAGACCACTAAAAATTTGAAGAAATATGTTCAAATTCATAAAGATAATAATTAAACGCTTATGAAATATAAGGAGTAGAAGGAAGACTTCAACATGAAGTTAATGCAAAGCCTAGATAGAATTTAAAATAAATTGGATAAGGAGAATGGCTCAAGAAAATCAAGAAGTCACAAGTCTCATGATGAGAAAGGTAGAACAAGAAGTGCTAGCAGACATCACCATCACTCCCCAAGGCATTCCAATAGGAGAGCACATAGTAGCTCAATTCTATCCCCTATCAGGCAGTGTAAGAAGAGGTCTAGGGTGGATGAGACATAAGCAAAAATTAACAATATCAAACCTCCTACGTTTGAAGGCGAGGACAAGAAGGATAAATATGCAAAGACATGGCTTCTATGCATGAGAAAGTACTTTCAATTACATAATTATTCTTCACATGCAGAAGGAATAATTGCTATCTATCAGCTCAAGGGAAAGGCATCCATGTGGTGGGACCAACTTGTGCAGGTGCAACACATTAAAGAGAAAAATGTTACTTAGAAGGAATTCAAAAATCATTTTCAAAAGAATTACTTGACTAAGAGATATTATGACAAGAAAATGAAGGAGTTCTTTGAACTCAAGCTAGGGAGTATGACCATAAATGAATATGAAAGAAGGTTTTTAGAACTGTTAAAGTATGTCTCCTTCATCAAGGATGAGACAATTAAGACTCGGAGGTATTTGAGTGGGCTGCCATCATTCATCAGTGAAAACATACAATATGATGATCCCAAAACTTTGGAGGAGACCATAAGGCGAGATAAATGCCTATAACTTTAGCATAAAGAAAATCTAATTTTCCAAAAATCTTGGAAATATAAGAAGAAGTTTAAGGTAGAATAGAGGAAGAAGGGGAATAAGACACCATTCTTGTAATACCCCTAGGCCAAACCCCAACTTTAAATGTAAATGCAAATGTAATTAAGCCGGTGAGTTGTTGATATAATTTTTATATGGACTTTCCATGATATAGTGCGCACATGTACTGCACACTAAAATGATGAAGTGTGCACATTCCAGGATACCGCACACAACAAACTTAAGTGTACGCGATTTTGAGGCCAGGGAGCCTTTGTGTATCTGTTGTGTTGTATAGGATGGTGAGCCAGTTATTATAAGCTAGGAGGCTTATGTGTTGAATTAGGCCGGAGAGCCTAGATGTTAAAGGCCAGTGAGCCTATTCTTGTAAATGTCTTATCATTAATATAATACATCGTTGTGTGTAGACCAACCATGATAAAAGAGTATGGGGGACTAAACTCCACTAGTTACAGAAAGGGGGGCCTAAAATTTAAGGATAAGGGGCTAAGCTAGGGAGCTTAAGCCAAAAAAGAATATTATATTAATATTCGTTAAAGTATAAAGTTTGGATAATTACTTTATCCTAAGTTCTAAGGATGGGGACAAGTGGACCAAAGTATATCTCAACATGACAAGTGTCAATTTCAGAACATGCATACATATAGTTTGGAATTAGTTCATCGAGGGGGATTCATTCATTCATTCCATCATCATTCACTCACTCATTTAGTTGTCCTATGTACCTTTCTATTACTATCATTGTACATGTACCCATACCCATACCCATACCAATACCCATACTTGTACCTAGTTATCTTGCGAGTTGGACTGAAGAAGCAAGTTTTCAGGCCCGTGGGAGACAGAAGAGGTGGGTTGTGAGGCCCGTGAGAAATTTCTCTCTAGGTGAGAGAATTGTTGGGAATTGATTCCTGAAGGTTCTAAACTACAGCTACAGGGCTCTAAGACTTCCTGCTCAGCTTTTTGTTGAATCCCTGGAAGGGAAGTGGGGAAGCCGAGGGATTGTTGAGTAGAGAAGGGGAAAACTTCCTGGGGTAGGACAGGGATGTGGGGAATGAAGGACTGTAGGCTGTTAGTTTGAGTTGGCACCTGTGACGAAGTCTTTCCTGTTGTCTGATATATGTTAGCCTGGTTAGGAATCCTTTTACCTGGATGGAGTTCAGTCCCAACTCAGGGATGACCCACTGCTGAGAGTGATGAGCAGTGTGGGCTAAGGTTGGGAGGTTCGTGGAAGTTCTACATGCAATTGGCGATATTATTACTGAGATAAGTGGCAATTGTGTGTTAATTTACATGCTGCATTATTATTTATGTGTTTATTTTTATGGGTTTTTCCTGTGTGTGGTTTATACCTGTCTTTATATTTATGGGTATTTCCCATCTATACTACATGTATATGTTTATTGCTATTTACGTATGAATCTGTGCATTTACAAAATGTATTTGTCTGTTTTAATTTTTATATATAAAGTTCCTCAAGATTTTCTGTGTGTATATGTTTTAATTTGCATACAGCTCGATTTTTGTTTTTATGTAGCATAACCCAGTTGGATGTTGGGGATGTTACAAAATGTTATTAGAGCTTCAATTTTCAAGACTGATCCTGGATGGGCTGAGCAAGTTGATTTGAAGAGAAATTTCATAGAGGATTGATTTTGAAGTGGCCAAATTTCACATTACAGAGTGTCCATGGTAAAAATTACAAGCAATTGTGTGGAATTGGGAAAAAGCCCCAATTTTTGTTGTTAAATTCATGGGAAAATTAAGAAATTTGGCCACATGGTGAGATTGATTTAATATATGTTCTAGAAAAATCTGACCCAAAGTTGGTTGAATTTGAAGTTGCAGGGAAGACATGACAGATGGAACAATATTAGTTGATTAAAATTCGCAATTTGTGAATTGAGTTTGGGAAAAATTCGTTCCAAGAATGTCAACCAGCAACTATTTTTTGTTGCAGAGGTTGAATTGGTGTTATCAAGGTGAAATTGAACAAATTTCATAGTTGCAGAATTTCTATGGTAAAAATTGGGAAAACGTTAGGCAAAAGCCCCAATTTCTACAACGAAATTCATGAGGAATTGATGCGCATAAAAATGAATGTGTGCAGGTGGGCACACTAAAAATACATGATGCGTGGTGAAAAGCTTGTGATATGTGGAAAAGTATTGGCGTGTAGGTGCACATGCTAAAATTTTGTGTTGCGCAGTGCAGAGTAGCATTGCGTGGAAAAATATTGGCACGCGAATGCCCATGCTAAAATTTGGCGTTGCGCGGTGCAGAGTGTCATTATGTGGAAAATATTGGCATGCGGGTGTGCGAGCTAAAATTTGGCACTGTGTAATGCAGTGGCATTGTGCAGAAAAATATTGGTGTGTGGGTGCGCACACTAATATTTGGCATTGCACAGTGCAGAGTGGCACTACATGGAAAATATTGGCGCATGGGTGTGCGCACTTAAAATTTGGCACTTCATAGTGCAGAGTGGTTGTTGATATTATGGTAGCTTCAAGAGGTATGAACCTCTATTGTGACCTATGACGAGATTAGAATATTCTGGAAGGAAGCAAAGAAGTAAAGGAAACCCTAGACGAGATGTCGGCTGCAGAAATATAATTAATATGAATTAATTAGTACCCAGAAGGAGAAGTCGGCCCAGGCAAGCCTACTAGATTACTATAAATATAGGGTGCCAGTTTCTCATTATTTACATTCTCAGAATTGCAGATAGCTAGTTGTGCACACTGCAGTTTGGCAGCTTTGTGCTCAAGTTCTAGGAAAGGTGTTGCGCCAGTTTCTGGGTGGGACTATCTAATCAGCTTTGGTTACTTTTATTGCTTGGTGCATTAGCCTTGCTTGGCTATTGATTTCTACCAGTTTTCTTCTCTGTCAAGGTCAAGGTGCTCGGAGGGTGGCTTTGGCCTATGGTTGGGTGACAAGGGTATTGTCAATGGTAAAATGAGCACAATCCTTCATATTCTAACAGGTTATGGGACCAAACCTCCTTCATTCAGTCTAAAAGCTGGAAGGAAGCATAGTCGCTAGGATATTGAGCTCGCTAAGGAACTGTCACTAGGGTTACTAGTAGGAGTAGCTTCCAAAGACATTGTCGCTAGGGTTACTAGCAGAAGCAGTTGCAGAAATGCTAATCTCTTATCTAGCACCTTGTGATGGAGCATCTCACTCAAAAACAATATATTCATATGCGCCCTAACTCAACACACCTTTTGGCTCTCTCAGAAGAAAAAAATGACGAAGTTGAAGTTTTGGATCAAGGCATGACTAGTTACTAGTCAACTGAAGACATGAGTGAAACAATTAGTCTTTTACACTACTCATCACTTACTGGAAATATTGAATATGACATGTGGATAATCGATAGTGGAGCTTCTAGGTACATGACGGGAGATCAAGACAAACTCTCAAATCTAAATGAGAAGAAGACCTCGTACAAGGTAGAGCTTGGAGACAAAACCACTTATCCCATGGAAGGATTTGGACAAGCCTCCATCAATATGAAAATAGGTAACTATGTTCACTTAAGCAATGTTTTATATGTACCTGGTTTAGAAAATAATCTTGTATTGATATATTGTCTAGAATACAAAGGAAACAAAATAGCTTTCGTGGATGGAAAGGTGCTATCATGGCATAAATAATCCAACATAGAGAATGCTAGGTTTATTGGAAGTCATGAAGGAAATCTATATAGACTACTAGAACAAAATGAAGAAGCTCTTGTACACAACAAAGTCAACCCCAATGAGCTTTGGCACAGAAGATACACTCACATTAACTATCAAGAATTACCCTTTCTCAAAAGGATGGTTGAAGGAATACCATAGTTGCAGTCTATACATGAAGGAATCTAGAAAGGATGTGCTATTGGGAAGAATATCAAGAAACCATTCCCAAGCAGCAACAACAGATCTAAGGAGATTCTAGATCTGATACACTCAGATGTTTGTAGTCCAATGCCACTAAAATCTCTAGGAGGATCTTCTTACTACGTAATCTTCATAGATGACTATTCAAGAAAGACTTTGTTATATCTACTCAAGACAAAAGACGAAGTATTCAACAATTTTCAATAGTTCAAAGAAGAAATAGAAAATCTCATGAATAAGAAGATCAAGATGCTAAGAAATGATAATGGTGGAGAATACACATCAAAGGAATTCATTGCATTCTACAAATTGGCATGGATTAGGAGGGAGCTAACTATTCCTCATAATCCTCAACGAAATGGTGTAGTAGAAAGAAAGAATAGATCCATTGAAGAAGTCGTAAAATCCTTACTAAATGATCAAGGTCTATACATGTTCTTATGGGGAGAAGCAGCAATGACAGCAATATATGTGCAGAATAGAAGTCCTCATCGTATATTGAAGGACATGACACCAAAAGAATCTTTCTCAAGTAATAAAACCAATGTGGAAAATCTAAGAATATTTGGATGTCATGTTTACTCTCACATTCCCAAGGACAAGAGGAATAAACTAGAACCTTTAGGAAAGAAAGGGATATTCGTGGGATACAGTGATTCATCCAAATCTTATAGAATATATATTCCAGAACAACACAAGATCGAAGTCAGCAAAGACGTAACATTCAATGAAAATATGGCCTTCAATAAATACATAGAAGAAACTATAGAAGAAGAAGAGATTGAAGAACTTAACGAAGGAAGCCCAGAAAATGAAAATGAAAAAAAGGAACTACCTGATTATCCTATGGAGCCATGTGAAAAAATTGATTAAGATATCATACCTAAGACCAAGAAAAGACCAGCTTGTCTTGAAGCTACCTTACAAGACGCTGAAAGACTCAAGGTTCTAGAAGGAACATTCAGAAAGAGCAAAAGACCTAAAATATTCTCAAGTTATGCAACATACTTGACAAAGCTTCTAGATGAAGAACCTACCACATTTGAATAAATAGTTCAAAAGGGACTATGGAAAGAAGCTATGACGAAAGAGCATCAATCCATTATGAAAAATGAGGTATGGGAAATCGTACCAAGACCTAAAGAAAAATTGGTGGTAACTTCAAAATGGGTGTACAAGATCAAACATGCAGCAGACGGAAGTGTGGATAAATACAAGGCAAGATTCATAGCTAGAGGGTTCTCCCAAAAGGAGGGAGAAGATTATGACGAAACGTTTTCTCTGGTGGCTAGATATACTTCCATCAGAGATATCATATCTCTTGTCACTTCCATGGGATGGAACTTACATCAGATGGATGTAAAGACAACTTTCCTCAATGGAGCTATTGAAGAAGAAATATATATTAAACAACCTCAAGGGTTTGAGGTACATTCCAGAGATACTCACGTTTGTAGATTAAAGAAAGCTCTATATGGACTCAAGCAAGCTCCAAGGGCTTCGTATGGCAGAATGGACAACTATCTAACGAGACTTGTTTTATCCAAGAGTCATGCAGATCCAAATCTTTACTATAAAGTCATGGACAATGCACCTGTAATCCTACTACTATATGTTGACGATATATTCATAATAGGTGAAGAGTCTCTCATCATCCAGTACAAGAAGGAATTAGCTTCTGAATTTGATATGAAAGATCTAGGTCTCATGCATTATTACTTGGGACTAGAATTATGGCAGAAGCATGGTGAAGTATTCCTTGGACAAGGAAAGTACACAATAAAGATCCTTCAAAAATTTGGAATGATGGATTGTAAGTCCATGGAAACTCTTATGAATGCGGATATAAGAAAAGTGAAAGATACAGATTCTTATCCAGTAGACCCATCTCTATATCGACAACTAAATGGGTCATTGACGTATTTGGTAAATACGCAACTAGACATTTGCTTTTCCATAAATACACTAAGCCAGTTCCAGGTGGAACCAAGATATGAACATTGGATAGTTGCAAAGCATGCAATAAGATATATTCATGGGACAATAAACTATGTCTTGATATATACCACATCCAGTGATATCCAACTTCATGGATTCACAGACTCTGATTGGGCAGGAAGTGCGGAAGACAGAAAGAGCACTTCAGGTATGTGCTTCATCTTGGGCTCCACTATGATATCTTGGGGCAGAAGGAAACAAAAGTATGTCGCACTCAGCACAAAAGAAGTAGAGTATATGGCGGCAACATGTGATGCATGCACAAAAGCAATATGGTTAAGGAAGTTCATCTATGATTTATTTTATCAGATTCCATAATCGACCATAATATATTGTGATAATCAGAGTTGTATAAGATTATCAGAACATCCCGTGTTTCATGAAAGGTCGAAACACATTGAGATAAAATACTATTGTATTTGAGATAAAGTCTAGGAAGGAGAGGTAAAGCTCAAGTATATCCCCACTGATGAGCGAACAACAGATATCCTAACAAAACCTCTATCCAGAATAAAGTTTGCATATTTCTGAGAGAAGATGGGGATTGTGGAAATAACTCCCTTAGTTGAAAGGGAAGAAATGAATCTCTAGGTTGGGAGGGAGCACTGGAAATATTATTGAAAAAAATTATTCTTGTGATTGAAAAATATTCCAACTTGGATAGATTTTTTCCTGTTCGGAAAGTGGATTGAGATTTCTGATGGACAACGATTTGTCATTGTGGTTAACATGGGAAATGGTCCAGATTGCTGATGTATCATATAAAATGACTTCCCATTGTGGTTAACATGGGGAGTGGTCTAGGGCAGTCTCTCTTCTTCAAGGTTACTCAAGAAGACTAGCCTGCCTCACCAGACAACGATTTCTCATTGTGGTTAACATGAGGAATGGTCCATTTTGGAGGTTGATACAGGACAGTATTTTCCTCTTGTGGTTATCAGAGGAAATGGTCTGGACAGTCATTCCTTAGGGTTTATACATTCTCTCCATGGTGCACTTTGATTAGTGTAGGAGGAATGGCCCAGGGTGGGGAATGGTCCAAGCTCAACAATCAGGGACATGCATTCCTTAGGGTTTATACATTCTCTCCAGAGTTCACTTTGATTAGTTTAGGAAGAATGGCCTAGGGTGGGGAATGGTCCAAGTTCAAAAGACAAGAAACTTATTCTTCCTTGCTTGTGAAGAATAGTTTAGATATCTCATTGTTCTACTCTGAGGGAAGATATTCTTTCATATCTCACAGACGTGAGTGAAAGATTGGCCCAGATGATTCAGTTTATATTTAACAATATTTTCTGTGCAGGTTGTCATTAGATCATTGTTATGGAGACTGCTTGTCTCCAGAAAGTAGAGATATACTACTATGGTGGATATGTTCCACTGTTTGTGACTATGTGTCATGGTTTGAATAGTTGTGTACTACCATGGATAGACACAGTTGTGTTCTATCAATTGATATTGTACCAGTTGTCATGGGGAATATCCAGTTGGATAATAATGACGATGTTCATGATGCTACCAGTTGAATGGTCTATTTGTGCTCAAGACCATACCTCCCTAGCTAGGAGGGAGTGTTGATATTATGGTAGCTTCGGGAGGTATGAACCTCTATTGTGACCTATGACGTGAATAGAATATTCCAAAAGGAAAAAAAGAAGTAAAGAAAACCCTAGACAAGATGTCGGTTGTAGAAATATAATTAATATGAATTAATTAGTACCCAGAAGGAGAAGTCGGCCCAGGCAAGCCTGCTAGATTACTATAAATACAGGGCACCAGTTTCTCATTATTTACATTCTCATAATTGCAGAGAGCTAGTTGTGTGCACTGCATTTTGGTAGTTTTGTGCGCAAGTTCTGGGAAAGGTTTTGTGCCAGTTTCTGGGTGGGACTATCTTATTAGCTTTGGTTACTTTTATTTCTTGGTGCATTAGCCTTTCTTGGCTATTGATTGTTACCAGTCTTCTTCTCTGTCAAGGTCAAGGTGCTCGTAGGGTGGCTTCGGACTATGGTTGGGTGACAAGGGTATTTTCAATGGTAAAACGAGCACAATCCTTCATATTCTAACAGTGGTAATTCACAAAAAATATTGGTGCGAGAGTGTGCACACTTAATTTTGGCATTGCACTATGCAGAGTGGTAATGTGTGGAAAATTTTGGCACGTGGGTGTGCGCACTAAGTTTAGCATTGCACGGTGCAGATTGAGTGGCACATGCATAACACTAGCACTCAGACACATAATAATGGCGTGCGTGGTGTGCGTAGTATTGATAGAGTGCAGAGAAATTTTGTTGGTGCGCACGCAATGTGAGTATATGTTGTCGCACAATAGTTATTAAATGGTGCATGCAGAGTACTGGTGCGTGATGGGGGTGTACTAAAATTTGGCATTGTGCAGCGTGTAGAGTAAAATGTGCATGGAATATTAGTGCGTGACACAAAAATTGTGTGCAACAGGTATTAGAGCATGAACCAAAATTGTGCATGGTAGATATTGGTGCACGACACAAAAGTAGTGTGCACCAGTTATTGGCATGACAAAGAAGTGATCCACATTGGTTATAAGTGCGTGGAGCATGCACTACCTTATGGTGTTGCTTTGCATGTTGAATATGGGTGTACAAGTTCAAATTTGTCCACGCAAATTGTTTGGATGGTCTACAACAACAAAAATCTAGTGAGTTTCTGCAACATTTTATACTGTTTGAAGGTCATATTTTTGCAATGCGATTTTGAGGCCCTAAATAGCGTTTTTAGCTACTCAGAAACCTCGAAAATAGAGTGTACCAATATATACTATGTCTTTGTAGCTCAAATAAAAGAGCTTGAAGAGATATTTCTAATGGTGTAAACTGTTCATCAAAGGGAGCTTTTATGAGGAAGTTACAAGACAAATAGTGGAGGGTAAATTTTAAGACCAAACTAACTTCAAAGGACCATAACTTTCTTCTCTGAAATCATATTGAGGCACAAGAGCAGTCTATGGAAATCTATTGAAACATAGAAAATAGTCCTAGATATGAATTAAATTTATGGGCATGTTAAAAATGTTTAAGATGGCAAATAAGGTACCTATAACATTCCAAACCAAAAACACTGATTGGCCTAGAGCTTCAACAGGTTGTAACTGGCAGCCTAGAACCTAGAAAGAGGTGAAACATGGACAGACTGTCCAAAATATGTATATGAAGAAACCCAATTGATATTCTACTAAAATTCCAATGGAGTAGGTGCAAAAATGCATAATTACAATGCAGAGTTGCACCAAGTTGAAGTTTGAACAGAAAAATTAATGGACAATTTTCAAATAACCATAAATTTCTTCTCAAGACTCGGAATTGAGAATGGAAGTAGGTGTTGGAAAGGTCTTGGACAATAGAATATAATTATTCAGCCAAAAAACTGACATGGGAAATCAATTTTTCAAGAAATCATAATAAAGAATTATGATATATTATTTAACCAGAATGGTTCATATTTTTCATGAAATTGATGAGTCACTTAACCTGACAAAGTTTTGTTGGCTACACATTTTGTAGAGTTAACAACAACTAGATCATATCAGGATCAACATAGAGTGCAGAGGAATGGAATATGCACAGGGGAATTACAACCAGGAATATGAGATCAAAGGGATGGATGCCCATTTGGTCATTGAAGGAACAAACTCCAATGGACATGGGGAAGGAAGGGATGGAAACATGAATATGATAGAGACCATTAAAAATTTGCAGAAGGATTTCCAAAGCCATAAATATGATAATGAAATGATTATGACAGCAAAGGAGCAACAGGAGGACTTCAACATGAAGTTAATGCAGAGCTTGAACAAAACATAAAAGAAATTGGATAAGGAGAGTGGCTCAAGCAAATCAGGAAGTCACAGGTCTCCTGATGAGAAAAGAAGAGACATAAGTGTTAGTAGACATCACCATGACTCCCTGAGGCATTCCAATAAGAGAGAACAAAGCAGCTCAAGTCCATCCCTTGTCTGGAAACATAAGAGGTCTAGGGTGGATGAGATATGAGGATAAATGAACAAAATCAAACCTCCTACATTTGATGGTGAGCACAAGAAGGATGAAGATGCAGAGACATAGTTGTTGGGCATGAGAAAGTATTTTCAATTGCATAATTATTTTTCTCTTGCAGAAGGAACAATTTCCATATATCAACTCAAGGAAAAGGCATCCATGTGGTGGGATCATCTTGTGTAAATGCAACAAATTAAAGAGAAAAATGTTACTTGGAGGGAATTCAAGAAGTATTTTGACAAGAAATAATTGACTAAGAGATACTATGACAGGAAAATGAAAGAGTTCTTTGAACTCAAACTTGGGAGTATGACAATAGATGAATATGAAAGAAGGTTTTTAGAACTGTTGAAGTATGTTTCTTTCATCAAGGATGAGACAGTTAAGATTCATAGGTACTTGAGTGGATTTCCATCATTCATTAGTGACAAAATACAATATGATGGTCCCAAAACGTTGGAGCAGACCATAAGGCGAGTTAAATGCCTATATGATAAGAAAAAAGAAAGGCCAACTTTCCAAAAATCTTAGGAAGAAAAAAATAAATTCAAGATGAATCAGAGTAAGAAGGGAACTAAGCCACCATTCTTCAGAAATAATCCTCAGGGACAGGTAACTTCTATAGAACCCAAAACTAATGAGACAGGGGGTCAAAGGCCAAGGAAGCCAACTATTCAATGTTGGGGTTGTAAAGGAGATAATATGTTTATAGATTTTCCTCACAGAGGTGAAAAAGTGAGGACTGTTCACTATGTACAGCAAGTTGAATCAGTGGAGTGTTGGAGAAATTTCTATTTTCGACACACTAGTTTAGTGGGAGTAACACTAGTTCATTGGGAGTTAACTAACTAGTTCTATTTTTAGACTTTCTATTTTTACCATCACTATTATGAATGCATGCATTCCTAAGGAAAGATAACTGCTTGATTTCTTTTCTTAATTATGGAATGATTTTCCCTATATATGAGTGTATTCCACTCATTCATTGTATCATATTGATCATGATCTATGTATCAATCATCATCTCATTGGAGTAGTGTGAATATAGTTTCTCTGTAGGAACCTAAAATTAACAAAGCCTAAAAAATTTCATACAATTAAACATATAATTTCTTTCAATGCATAAATAATTCATTAATCATCATGTAAGCATGTAATATTCAGCAGAAATTAAATTATTTCACAACATAAAAATAAATTACATAATCATCACATATCCTAGCAAATTCATAAATAAAAATACCTCTGCCTGATGCTAAATTCCCGCTTATCTGGTTGTCCTCCCTGCTGCTCTGTCCAATTTCTGCCTGATGCTCTGACCAAATGCTACCCAAAACCAACTAACCACCCAGCCAGCTAGGAGTAGCCTATCTGTCTCCCTAGCTCCAGGATTCTGTGAAGATTCTTGGCCCCCGAGCCCAAAACTCCCAGCAACCAGGTGCCCTCCTGCAATTGTCCTCCCAAACTCCCAACCAGAAAATATCCCCAAAAACGAGGAAATACAATTCCTCTCCCCAGAAATGGTTCCTTGTTGGTTGTGGAGCCTGATTATCTTCTTGATTCAGAGGTCCTTTCTTTCAGCCGTGTTTATACCCCATGAAGTATTTACACCCCAGAAGTATGTACACTCTTCCACGCGGGGGAGTGCAGAGGGGGGGTACCCCCTCTGTGGGGTCCGGGGGGTCCATCCCCCCGGCTGGGGGGTCTGGGGGCAAGCGGGCCCCCAGCGGGGGTTCGAGGGTGAATCCCCCGAAGAAAAAATTTCCTTATAAAAGTATATTTTAATTTCATTGTAAATCTGGACCGTTCATTATAAGGTCGCAGATCTAGCGGTAGAGATTATGTTAGGGTTTTTTGCCCTAGAAGGCAACCCTCTTTTATGAGGGAAATGTATTGCGGCTATGTATGATGGTGAATATTGTATTCTGAGAGA
>ML783946.1:175768-189563 GCA_009831015.1 Picea engelmannii | reverse complement strand
ATGACAAGACATAGCCACGACCAATACAAAGTGGATCTATGAAACAGTGTATGTGTTCTTTGTCCAATAGAAACTCCTTCACAGCCTGGGAAAAGCATATATCAAAGTGGTTACTCAACCCAGGGTCTTCTTACCAATCCCAATATTGTACGAATCTAACCATGTGAATAGATGTCCTGATGTCAAACATGGCAGAAACCACTTGATTATCGATCAATGGTGTGAACCGTTAACAAGTGCGAGGGAGATCACCATTAATATCAATGATTCCCAAGGTACCCTAGTACATTCCAGTGAATGTGAATAGATGAGCTGAGGTCGAACATCCATGGAATCATCTGATCAGAGGTCAATGATGTAAACCTATTGTTCGATGTGAGGAGGCCTACCATTGAGGCATGTAGGTCTGAAAGTACCAACTGGTTTCTAAGTCTCATCCCCGGATAATGTGTTGAAGTCAATAGGAATAGACTCGTCGAGGGAGGGCCTTGATGTATCCCCCATCAACGACATGAAATGGATATAGAGATGTAATTGGTAGATCAAAAAAACATGGACTGACATGGGTTTTGAGGCAATATATTTGGGATGGCTGACTCTAGAGGTGGATACTTCCCTTGAACACTGAGGCACGACAACGAAACATGACATGGACCAAAAATATGCAGTGGATACTGTGACTTGCGTCGGGTGACCCAAAGGAGTGAAAGGAACTCAAGGGATTGGCTCAGTGCAGAGGTTCATCGGATTATGATGTATGCATATGACAAAGTGTCGTGTTTAAGGGCAACTCTAAGAATTGCTGGACAATGTTCTCAGGAGACTGCTTGGCTTGCTCCTTTCAATTTTTTCCCCCATCTAGATAGATGAGTACCTATTTTTGATTTAATGAGCTTGAGGAGGATAACACATGCTCGATATAACTTCACCTTTGGTAAGTTTCTCTTCCTTTGTTTAATGAACCGGAAGAAGTAAGGGATCGGTCCCATATGGGCATGTCGATGTGTGTTTTAACGAGTCCAAAGACAAAAAACTAGGAGGTTTTTCGGGATTATAGAGTTTGGAAAAATACTCGAAAGAGAACTCTCTCAGTTCCTTTTTCATACAGTAGTCTAATGAGACCTAAAAAGAGATAAAATATCACTCGAAAGATGCCCTTTCTGACCTTTTAACGAATGTGAAAGGAAGCAAGGTCACTCGAAAATCTTTTCATATTTAGAGAATTTGAAAAGGGTTTAAAGTAGACTCTAGGGGGGTTCCTTTTTCATGTGTTCATGTATCCGTACGGGTCCGAAAAAGAGATAAAAATTTACCCAGTTACGTTCTCATATTATCGAGCTCGAGAATGAATTAAGACTATGCTCATAAGTGTGACAAGGTGAATAATCCATCAGGACTGCCAGGAAACCTGCGATGCCAAAACTACAAACCAGGGTTTAGTGAAGCCATCATATTGTTAGAGAAACTTATAAATGACCATACCTAATGAAAAATGAAAATTTATAAATAACGGTACATTTAAAATTTCATTTACCATTTCATTTTGCACAAGGATTTTGGAGTAGTGGAGATTCTCATTTTGAAGTGGATCTTGTTTTGTTTGTTGCCAGAGCTACGGTTGACCATTTCGCTTGTCGTTCGTACCAGGTAGATCTCCATCTCTTCTTCTTTCAATTACATGGTTTAGTATTCATTTTCATAGCATCATTTATTTTAAAATATGAATTCCTAAGTTTCCCCAAAAAGAACCAAATCGGCCTCTTTGAAAATCAATGGAAGAATGGGATTCTTTTTGCAAAAACGTTCTAGAAAAGGATGGCTAAGATGCCAACGCCTCAATAGTCAATTAGATAGGTCATTTTTTGGCAAGGAATCCATGATAAAACCCTCACGTGTGCCCACGCAACCACAAAGAAGCCGTTTGCATTTGAAAACGTTTCATTGTTATATGATGGATGTTAAATGGTTAAGAGAGGGAGTGGTGGTTATAAAAGAGTGTGTGGTCACTTTTAAATGATGTGGGCATCTTATTTCATGTTTTAAATTGCTTTTGAAAATTGCTGAAATTGCCAAAACATGGAAATAATGAATTTCTTTATTTTTTTGTTTTGTAGGTAACTTCGGCGACCATGATCGAGTGGAAAGAAACAGAACATGAGATGGATGACTTAGCTGCCTTGCGGAGTCCCTGCACATGGGTTGCAATGCGAGCTTGTGGCTTGTTCAAATTCTTCAAGATGCAAAAAATGAAGAAAGAGATTTTATTGCTCGAGCATATGATCGGCCTATGGGATGTTGCAAAGCAAGGATTCTGGATTGGCACACAGCTTTTAACCATTGAGTTAGAAGACGTGTATTTTTTAACTGGCCTCTCGAAAAGAGGGGTCCCCATATCTTTCTCTAGGCAGAGGGCGCTACCTAAACAAGTGGACGTGTATCTGGCATGCCATTATATCCCAGGAGCAAGGTTGGTAGGGGGTAGAATCCCTATAAAGGACATTTGAGAGCTACCCCTCTGGTCTATACTATTTTCCATCATGAGCGTGACGGGCAGTACTAGCGTGCATCTGGCATCACGATCGCAGGTGGCTTACGGTGTTTAGTGTTTGGAACCAACACTATTCAACTAGAGTGCAGGGTTCCTTCGAAATGTGAAGGAACAGATTTCACGGTGCAGCACAAGATAGAAGCAGTTTGGTTATGGCTCATTTTTGGTCTCATTTTTTCTAGAGAACATCCCCCAGATGCAGCCTTAGATAGCACTGGCAGTGCGACCAGTGGATGAACCGAGGATGGAGAGGTGGACCAGTCTGTCTCCGAGGCTGGTAGCCAAGTCAGAGTTCCATTTCACTGGTGATTTCTTTGCCTGGCTAAGATGGTAGTATCTATGGATAGAGGACTTCCCGTATGCTGAGGTAGATTTCTGCAGGAGTATGGATTTGATTTTACCCACGGGGGAATACTGGGATGTGTCAGGTAAGAGACTGAGCCATACCTTGTCTAGTTTTTGTTTTAAATTTTTTTGATGTATATATATTTTTTTTGGGTATGTAGAAGAGTTTTTTAACATATGTATTGTCTTCAATATGAAGACAAGGGAACAGTGCGCCTGGTGGATACACCAATACCAGGATGTCGTGGGGGCGTCCCAGTTGCAGCAGATCTGGTAGTACCAGTGATAGGTCTCCGGGAGGTTGAAAGAAACCTCCAAGGCCTTACGATGGGCATTCCTCCTCTGCAGAGGGGAGAAGTGCCTTTACATCTGCACACTGTGGGAGTACCAGAGAATATCAATTCTCTGTTGAGGCGCGTAGTGCACGCAGTGATGTGTTACTCGCAACACAATGTAGTGCAGGGAGATTAGAGTCTCTCTGGTGATCATTTTTTGTATGCCTTGTTAGGCGATGTTGTAGGGGTTTAGAGACCCGACATTTTTCTCTTCTACATGCTTTTTGATGTAATCCAAACATTCCAGTCATGCCATATATATATATATATATATATATATATATATATAGTTTCAAGTTTTTATAGTGCCGATGATTTGTACATGATGATGTCTGTGATGTGTTTTAATTTACATGTAATGTACAATTTTTCTTTCCTTAAATCTTATATGTGGGCGAGATACCGATCCATGATGTAATTTTCTAATGAATCTGAAACACTATTAATTTCTCTTGGAATGTGTCTATATTCGATGTAATCGAACATTCGTTCAAGGCAGCGAACTTGTAAGTGGAGACGTAGCAAGATAGGACTACGAATAGTGTATATACAGTTGAGTTGATAGACCACGAGTTGGGAGTCTAAGTAAACAATGATACGAGAGATACCTAGGGAGGAGGATTGGGTCAACAGTCTAATGACAGCATGATATTCGGCCATATTGTTGGTTGTTGGTCCTAAGCAGATACCTCCTGAACTCACCACATCATCAAATTGGTAAATAACCCATGCTGCCGAAGCAATATTCCGAGTATGTCGACTAGCGCGATCCGTAAACCCAAAAAATATAGGAAAGGAAGACGTCATCTACGCATGAAAACACAAGCACAGTCATCAGTGGCAATGGTAAAGACTTGAGCACGCGAAATAAATAGACACACCAAACTAAAATACAATAATGTACAAAGTACAGATGCTAGGTGATCTAGGCATAGTACTTTTTAAGGTAAATCCTGTTTCAAGGCTCTCGTAGGGAAATTCCATCATGATCAACTAATTCATAGGCACCTCTATGTAGAACATGCTTCACGATGTAAGGACCGTGCCATAGAGGTTCTAACTTTCCTGTCCCCAATTTGTCGTGAGATTGGTCGTAAATGAGGACTAAGTCTCCTTCTGCAAAAGTCCAAGGGTGGACGGATTTGTCGAATTGACTCTTAATTCATTTCTTATGTGTCTAATTAGCGAGAGTAGCATCACGACGTGTTTCATCCAATTTGGATAGATACAAGAATCATTCTTTTTTAGCAGAAGTATGGGGCAAGAGTTCTACTTTCAGTTTGAGTAATGGAATCTCACACTTGATTGGTAGGAAGGCTTCAATGCCATATACCAACTAGAAAGGAGTGAATCCAATTGAAGTTTTTGTGGAGGTGCGATAAGCCCAGAGAGCGGAGAAAAGTTGTAAATGCCACGATGTTTTGTTTTCCCCTACCATGCATTGGATCATGGTTTTTAGGACTTTGTTGATGGCTTCAACTTTTCCGTTGGCCTGAGGGTAGTAAGGGGATGAGTTTTCATGGAGAAAACCCAATTTGACATGTAACTCACTCATCATTTGGTTCTTGAAGTGTGCACCATGATCAGTGACAATGGCACGTGGTACACCAAAACGAGTTATGATATGGTTGAAAAGGAATAGTGCTGCAGTACAACCATCGTTCAGGAAGGTAGGCATAGCCTGAGCCCATTTGGTGAAGTATTCGACAGTGACGATGATGTAACCGTGCCCCCCAGCCGAGGTAGGCTTACACTGCATGAAATCGATACACCACTTGGCAAAGGGGCTGATGGAGATAATGGGGTGCAGCGCAGTACGATGGGTGCGTGCTTTCTTGTTAAAGAGTTGGCAGGGAGGGAATTTTTTGACGGCCTTGATGCAATCTTTGAAAATCGAGGGCCAAAAGTAGCCGGCACGTAGGATTTTTTGGGTTGTGGCCATCCCGGAGAGGTGATCGCCACAGGCACCAAGGTGACAATCATTCAAAATGAATTCATCCTCCTTGTGAATCAGACATCGTCGAAGGTTGGTTTCGATACCACAGCAATACAAGGTGTCGTCGATGATGAGATAACGATGAGAGTGGTGACAAATGCGTCGACGCTCTTCATGAGAGATGTTGGGCTGAAAATGTTAGGTTTGAAGGTAGAGGAGAATGTCTCCATACCAAGGATTGGAGGTGCCGATGAGGAAGAGAGATTCATCAGGGAGAGAATATCTAGGTTCAATGTTTTCATTGGCACGAGGGAGAGCACAGATAAGTTCTGCAAACACCAGCAATTTTTTGGCTTTGGCCTTCGTGAACTTGAGATTGAATTCCTGAAGAATAAAGATCCATTTAGAATATTTTTCCCCAAGTACTTGACGTGTCAATATGTGGTACATGGGGTTGGAGTCTGTGATTACCGTGGTGGTGCGTAATAAGATGTAATGGTGGAATCTCTGGACAACGATGACGGCTGCCAGAGCCAGTTTCTCGACATGCGAATATCGAAGTTCAGGTCCAAATAGACTCTTGCTCAGATAATAAATCACATGTTCTTTGCCGTTAGGGTCCTCCTAAACTAACACCATCGCAATAGTGGAAGTGGAGGCGTCCAAGTAAAGGATATAGTCCTTTGTGTACTCTAGAGGGTGTAACAAGGGAGCATGGGTCAAGGCATGCTTGAGAGCATCGAATGACCATTGGGCAGTGTCATTCCAGATGAAAGGGATGTTTTTTTGCAGTAACCGCATAAATCCTTTAGTGATATCAGCATAGTTGCAGATGAAATGGCGAAGGAAGTTTGCTTTGCCTTGCAAACTTTGGAGTTGGGTTAAATTGGTAGGTTGGGGTAAGGCTAGAATGGCCTTAATCTTTAAGGGATCCACCCGGATCCCATCTTTGGAGACAATGAAATCGAGGAGTCGACCAAATTCGATAGCAAAAATGCACTTGTGTGGGTTCAAGCAAATACGGTAGAACCGACATCGAAGAAAAATTGCCCACAGGTGAGCAATGTGATCGGATCGATTGGATGAATGGGTGGGTAAATCGTCGAGGTAAGGCTCCACGATATGCTTGATATCATGGAAAGCGTACGACATGGCCCGCTGGAAAGTAGCACCAGCATTTTTTAGGCCAAATGGTAACTTTCGATAAGCAAAAGTTCCCCAAGGGCAGATAAAGGTTGTCTTATGTTGATCAGCAGGTAAGATTTCAATCTGGTTATACCCAGAAAAGCCATCCATGAAAGAGAAGATTACGCTCCCTATGCAATTATCAATGATTTGGTCAATGAAGGGTGTAGGGTAGTTGTCCTTAGGACAATCTCTGTTGAGATCTCGACAGTCAGCACAAACATGGATGGTCCCTTGTTTTTTGGCAACCGGAACAAGGTTGGAGACCCATTCGATCAAAGGGACGGGGTAAATAAAGCCAGATTTGAGAAGTTTTTCAACTTCTACCTTTATAGACGTGATTTTCTTGGGGTGAACCGGGCGAAGATTTTGTCAAACAGGTTTCGCATCAGGGTAGTTTTTTATTTCATGTATGATGATGGAAGGGTCAATCCTTGGCATTTCCTCATAGCTCCATGCGAAGACATCGTGGAATTCCTTAAACAAAGTGGTGTAAGAGACCACTTCTTTAGGTGTGCAATTAGCACCAAGGTGAATGTTTTCCACAACACCTTCTTTGATTGAAATATCAATAATGATCGTAGTAGAGATGTTGCCCATGTTCCCCTCAGAGAGAGTATCTTGTGTGAGGATCGGAGATTGCGGAGCATCGGTAACATCGGGAGGGAAGACAGAGTGTATGTCTTGATGAATTTCTTCCAAAGGCAGAAGGAAAGAGGATCGATGATGGTTATCATCCCAAGGCAGATCATCAATGCTAAGAATTTCCATAATAGATTCGTCAGAAGGAAAAATTTGGGAAATGTAATCAACGACGGATGACAGGGAATCCAACCATGAGGGCACTGAGTATGCATCTAGTGTTAATAAATGTGGATTGTCCGGAGAGGGAGAGGTAGATTGAATAGCTACATATGTGGCCTCGGCTGGGCTAAGTGGCATAGTGTCACCGAGCACATCGAATTCCAGAGGACTAGGTACAACCCAAGGGTCAAATGATTCCAAGTATTGATAAGGCATAGTCGAGATCATATTCACGGTGGAAATATGATGCGTGGTAAGTGGAAGTGGTGTAGGGAAAGTACCCATAAGGGTAGAATATTTCAATAAGCCAACACCAATGCTTTCATACGTAACTGGGTGGTCTCCCAAAAAGGGAATGTTGTTGGTGGCAGGGATGCGAGCATCGGGTGTACAGAAATCAAGTTGATCGATGGTGACAATTTTGCCTTGATGGGGGAATTGTACACATCGAAACACCGATGAGGTGACTGCAGTCATAGTGTAGAACCAACTTCTCTCGAGTAGTAGGTTGTAATCGAGGGGAGCATAGACCACCTCGACATCAACGATAACAGTTTTTCCGTCCAACTGAACGACTAAGGATTGTAATAATCCGTGAGGATGAAAACCTCGTCCATCAAAAGTGCGTAACATTGTAGCATATTTTTTAAGGGTAGGCGATTTTAAGCCCTTCCAACAAGCTAAGGACATGACACAAGTAGAGGCTCCCTCATCCAGGATAGTTCGATGAATTTGTTGATTGTGAACAACAACATCGATTTGGAAAGCAAGTTGGTGGGAGAGTCATGGTTGATGATCATCCAGATTAAACGTGAGGTTATTTTATGACTCGGGATCAAAAGCGTCGATAGCAGCTAAGAGCGTTCTACGTTGGCTGGGACAGTGTTGTAGAAATTCCAAGGCGGACATAGCACATGGTGCTTGGGCCAAATATTCTACAATGTTGTAGTTTTGGGAAGCCCATGAATTAGGATTGAAGGTGGATTTCCGGATGGTGCTCTTAGGAGGGAAAAAGATAGAGTCAAATGAAGGTTTCTCAATCTGAAGTGGCCTAGATGGAGAACTAACAGATGGAGGATTAATGGAGGAGGGTAATGGCTCCGGTGCAGAACCATTAGTAGTCTTTGGTTTATCAAGTTTAACTGGTGCATCATACGTCGCAGAGTGAGTGGTCAGGTTAACCCGTTGAACATGTAAATGTGGGCACCTGTCGACGCCTCATTATGGGGTGGGTTGGAACTGCCCCCAGCAGTGGGGGTTTTAGCAACCAAATATTGTTGCTGTGGAAAAGGCTGAGTAAGCACAACAGGTTGTGAATTTCCCTTAAAAATCTTGGCCACTTCATCACGATGTGGACAGTCTCAGGTGTAGTGATCGTCACCACAAATGAGACACGGGAATTTTGGTTTTTCGTTGTGGTTGTTTTCAGGCAGCAGGGGTTTGCGGTTGTTTTTTTGGTTGTTCGTTGTTATTGTTTTTCTTTGGTTTGTTTCTCACTTTCTTCTTTCCCCCAGGTTGTTGTGAAGGGGTTGATTGGACTGCATTCACATCAGAGACCTGAGTTTGAGGAGGGGTAGAAGAGGGTACAGTCGGGCTGGGAGCAGCTGTCGAAGCGGGCCGCTGAATCGTTCCAGCCGACTGGGTAGTAGATTGGGTTTTGACGGAGCCAATAACTCCATCCGCATGGGAAACAAATGATGGTTTGAATGGATCGTTAGTGGCACAGGTATCATTTGGTATCAACTCATACAGAGTATTGGATTGTGAATAGACTAAGTCTAAGTATTGATCTCGGGAAATGGCTTCTTCCTCGGTGACTACACCACCCATGGCAACGTCACGAGCAATCTGGGGTAAAAATGATTTAGTGAACCATTCCATTAACAATTGGTGAGGAATGACCACTTTGATTAGCCTTCATCATCATCTCCATTCATGAATATGATCAAAGATATGTACAGACGTTGTCTGACGAAGGGAGGTTAATAGTTTAGTACCCGTCTCATATCGAATCGGTAGTTGGAAGTGCATGAGGAAAGACATGGTGAGAGAGTTGAAATCGTGAAAAGATGCGTGCGGTAATTCGATATACCATTTCACTGCAGAACCCGTAAGTGTTCGTTGAAAAATACGCAAATGTATAGAATTGTCCATGAGGGAGTTGGATGAACACCACAAATGGAAAGTCATCACGTGGTTGTTTGGGTCTTCTCCGGATTTTCTATCGAATTTTGGGATATCAAAAGGAAGTTTAGCTGGAATAGCTATCCAAACCAGAGAATGATAAACATGATCGTTCGTTAACCAAGACAAGTCTGGAAGGTCCAGGGTAGCTAGAAAAGGTAGTTGTCGGTTAACCTGTGGGTAATGCTGGTGTGGCATGGGGGCACCAGTAGGGCCGATCACCGGGTTATGTGGATAATTGTAACTATTGGGACCTCTTGTATGAGGTTGGTGTTGACCAGGGTACACATGATTCAAGGTGTTTTGAGGAGCATGTGTGAGTGGAGGATAACCGGATGGGTTTTGAGGGTTATACGTTGGGTTTGTAATTTGTCCATAAGTAGGTTGTTGCGGAGTCTGAGAATTGTGTCCTGCCGAGAACTGTGGATTTCCCGAAAAAGGGACGTTCCATGGATTGGGTGTGGCGGAGACATTTTGTCCATATGGTTGATGGTAGTCTCCGAATTGAGGCTGCACCCCAGTATGAGGGTTCCCCATGAATGGAATTTGTCCTCCGATGGGACGATGCCCCCCAGCTTGAGGTAGAGTTCCCAAAATTTGAGAACCAGATGTAAATGACWGACCGGTGCCACCGAKTGGATTATCACCACCAAGACTGGTCCCTCCGGGTTGTTGGATAGGTATAGAACTTCCCAGCATAACTTGGGTAGTAGTGGCAGTGGGAGTATTCAGTSCTCTGAACCCAAAAKGGAGTGTAGGTCTTGGTGTTACAGGTGTGCCAATCGCAACTTGTTTGACCACCGCATTACCGGCAGGAATAGTCGGAATGTGAGGGACCATTGTAGAATGGGCCATCTGGAGGGGAAGAATAGACCTTGGGCCAACKGATGGTATGTTTGGACCAACGGGCAGTGTGGCCGTAAAAGTGGTGGTACCAGCAAAATGGCTTAGGGGTATGGTGTAGGAAATGGGTGCGTCAGCGCCCATCCCTGTTCCATAAAGATATTRCACTATGCACGGCGGACTTCGAACAATGTATGTGGTTCAAAAAGAGTCATCGGCTAAAGGTTTTTGATGAGACCCAGCCGGAATGTCAGAAGGATTGATGATGAAAAATTCACCAATGGAATTGAGTTGGAGGACACGTCATTCATATCTCTCCGGAATTCAGAAAGCTTTCGGAGATTCTGAAACAATTCAAAAATTCTCTAAAGGAGTGGGAAATTCTTCCTGGGAAGTTGTAGTGTCTGGAACCTCGCTCTGTTGAGTAGATTCGTCCGTAGAATGAGGGGGTAAAGGAGTGTTTCCTTCCATATTTTCTAGAGGAAGTCCCTGTAGCCTCCGCGAATGGCGTGGAGGTTCGATGTTGGTGAAAAAGAGTCGGCGAAAAAGATCTATGGCCAACTACTGAAAAGAAACAGCATACGCTAATAAAATCTAAGAATCACAACCAAGAAAACAGGACCTTCTCTCGATGACCATACTAGTTGGTGATGAAATACAACGTCACGTGATCAAGTCCAGAAGGGGCGAGGATAGGGAGGAATAGTTACAATGGCGACCTGCTTAATGGACTTATGCCTCGGTGCAAGCTTCCACGCAGTAATTGTGGATTTCCCTCCAAGGAGCCCGAGTGAGTTTGACGAATGTCTGCTCCAGGTATAGTGAGACTTCCCGTCACTGTCACCTTGTGTAAGACCCTAAATATTATGGACACTAAGTTTACCAATTCGCAGTCAACCCCTGGGCGGGAACAGTCGACAGTCCGATCCGAATGTACGGGCAGGGTATTGAGCCCAAAATCAACTAAAAGGCTTCCACGCAATAATTGTGGATTTACCTTTAAGCGATCCCCATAATACGATCTGACCACCACAATCAGTTAAACCACGGAGGGTTAGTCCCCGTAGCTCACCCGAATGTGACCTCGTGCATAACCCCAATGTTAGAGGGGGATCCCAGGCAGACTTATATGATAATTGGGTTTGACTCTCCCTAACTCAGGATGCTAATGTTTTTCTTGGAAACTTTGGAGAGTTATGCTCACGGCCTAATCCAAAGTACTAAGCCTAGTCTACTGTTGGTGGAGGATCCTAGAAAAGAAAATTTTCTAAATAATTTTTAATTAGCGTTGATTTTATAACTGTTCTTTACGCAAAAAGGGGTGTATGGAAGTGAAATGAATGGAATTATGACTCAGTCCCAAAAATGCATAAAAAATGATAAGCATTCATTTCTTTTCAATGAACATCTATCTAAGGGAGAGAGAGAGAGTTCTTTTCACTAACAAGCACAAATAAGGAATGTCCTCAAACAAATTTTCTTCAATCAAATCCTTATGTGATGCTAAATCTTTTGATATAACTTATAATATGCACAATCAATCATGAAGATGCCTTCTATTGTTTGCATATGAATAATGATTAATTCAAAACAATGCTCATCTTGCTAATTATCTTTTTGGATGAATGAAAATCATACCAACACAAGAAAGAATCATACAAACAATACACCCTCTCGTTGTGACCAAAACAAGAAGTGAAAGAAAAGAAACAATCAAAGAGAAATCAAAATTCACACCAAAGGAAATGTCGAAGAATAGTGATCTTAACTAAAACCAAATGAAAAGATCTGTAGGCCTTTGATTACTTTCACCAGAGTTTTTCGTTCAGTCAAAAAGAGAGAAAGACAATGCATGGGTTTCAGACTCCAAATGGTAGAAAAACTCAACAACAATAGTGAAGGAGGCTACAAAATCCAAACAGCAATATGTTTGTTCTTCAAAGAAGACAGATGTCAAGGCTGGAAAGGAAGAAGAATTGACTCACAAGATGACCCAGCAAGAGAAACATAGAGGTAAAATCCATAAAAAGCAATTCTGGAAGGTTTATTGGCCAAAGGAGGGATGGCACTCTATTGCCAAAGGCAAGGAGCATTGTAGCACTCTGTGTAAGGCACTCAGGGAGAATTGGTGCTCTGTTAACACAGGGATAGGGGTGCCAGGTTCAAAAATCTCTTTAAAATGTCAAAAATTCAAAAATTGCAGTTCAATTTCGATAATTAGGCTGGGTGTGATGGGGTAGGGAGCCAATCAGCTCATGAAACCAATCAAAAGAGGAGTGAACCAGGTATGAAATGATCAAGGGGTAAAACAAGGTCTATGAGGAGAAATCAAAACAAGAAGTTTCGATTTGAGGACTCCCCAATGGAGTCGCCAGTTTCTGTTGTAGGAAAATCTCCTTGCGGACAAGTAGATTGCCTCAAAGAGCTAGACCCTACTCTAAGACAGAAAGTGCTTAATGTGGACACTGACTTCCTTTCAAATCCATACAAACTATCACATGAGAAGGAAGGAGAACAACAGTACCTTTTTATCGATGTTTGTCCCTGCACGCTCTAAATCGAGCTCCGAACTCTCGCTCCTCGCTGAGTCCTATAGACAAAAACAGTACAACCGCTTCCTACTCTATTGATGTTAGCTTGAAAATAGATCTATCTATCAATGATAGGTTCATGTAAGATCAGACACAAACTAGAAATAAATAGGCCAAGAATGTCATATTTGAGAATAACAATAGAAGTACTTACAATCATAGATGCGAATGCGACAGCTTCATCAAGTCCCCTTTGTCTAACCCTTGCTCGAAAGATCCACAACCTGGATGATAGCAGCTTCACTGATCACTTCTCCTTTGACTGATTGTGTGTTCCCTATGAGATCATAGGTTTGATGCTAGCAATTCTCCCCCTTTTCACCATCATAGAGCTTGCTTATATAGGTTAAGAGGAGCTTAACATCTTGAGTTATCTTTAGAACAAGTTGAGGAACTTCCGCCTTAGATCAGGGATCCCTTGATGGAACCAAGAATTTGAATGCAACTACCTTCTAAACTTGAAGGATCCTCCCCTTATTCTCCTCAACGGGCCAACTACTGCCTCAAATTAGGCAGCGCTCCCTCAAAAGGGGCATCAGAGCGCTATAGCGCTCCCTACGAAGCTTGAGGGAAGCACCAGTGCTCCAAAGGAGGATAGCGCTCCTTCAGAGGGGAAGAAAAGTGTTATAACTCTCCTTGAGTCCTTATAGGGGAGCGCTAGTGCTCCTAAGGCTGATGTAGGGGAGCGCTCACCCTCAGAACCTTTGTTTTAAGAGCTCTTCTCAGGGGATAATAGTTCCTTGACTTCAGTTTACTAGTTCCCCTTCTCCAAATCAAGTGCATGAGATGTTTTAAGTGCCTCCTTAGTGTCTTCGTTATGGCAGTATGCTTGAACAACGTTTGCGACACTTGTGAATAACTTGCAACACTTGTGAAAGTTGCAAGGAAGATGTGACACTTACGACAATTGAGAGGAACATGCGACACTTATCCAGTTGAGTAATTTTGACATGTAACAAGATGTCCATTGTTCCTATTGGGAGTTTTTTTGGGCTAGCTTAGACTTCCCATTATCAAATCTAGC
>ML783946.1:158654-170914 GCA_009831015.1 Picea engelmannii | reverse complement strand
TTTTACTATTTTCCCACAACCGTCACTATAGCGACGAAACTTTGTCGCAATTTGCCACGAATATTCGTCGCATATATAGCATGTGCGTCGTAAATTTGGTTTTGAGATATTGCACTCGTCGATATTACCACGGATTTTCATCGCACGTTGTGACAGACTTTCATCACACATTCAGCAGTTGCATCGTAATTTATTGGCTTGGCATAAGTTTTCGTCGCACTTGCGATGAAGTTTCATCGTAATTGCCACATTTCTTTGTTGTTATTGCAATGAAATATATTCTTAATTGCGATGATGCATAGGGTTAACCGATATTGAAGGTGGTGACATGTGGAGAGATAATTTCGTTGATATTTCCACACACACCTGGATCATGGATATAACGACGAAATTATTCCAATGAAAATAAATCTCGGCTTTTGTGGAAATTGCAACGGATGAGTGTGGCAATATCAACGAAAAACTGTCACAAATTTGGTCATATGTACTAGTGCCTTTACCTGTGTGAAGTTTAGTCCCAGCTCGGGGGTGACCCACTGCTGAGAGTGATGAGAAGTGTGTTCTAAGGCTGGGAGGTTCGTGGAAGGTTTTCATGTATTTGTTGATATTGTTACCAAGGTAAGTGTCAATTGTGTGTTAATTTATATGTTGCATTATTATTTATGTGTTTATTTTTATGGGTTTTTCCTATGTGTGGTTTATATCTGTCTTTATATTTATGGGTATTTCCTATCTATGTTGCATGTATATGTTTACTGTTATTTCCATATGAATCTGTGCATTTAAAAAATGTATTTGTATGTTTTAATTTTTACATATAAATTTTCGCAAGAGTCTATGTGTGTATATGTTTTAATTTGCATATAGCTCGGAAAAAAAAATTATGTGGCATAGCCCAGTTGGATGTTGGGGATGTTATAATTCTTCAAAAATAGTCCTTAGGGATATCCATCTTCTATAGAGCCCAAAATGATCGAGACAAGGGGGGAAAGGCCAAGGAAGCCACCTATTCAATGTTGGGGTTGTATGGGAGATCATAAGTATAGATATTGTCCTCACATAAGTGAAAAAGTCAGAGTTGTTCACAATGTATAGCAAGATAAAATAGTGAAGGACATGGGCATGAATGTACCCAATATTTATGCATCCTTGGAGAAAAAGAAAGTTGAGTTTCAATCACAGATGATTAAAGTGGAAGGTATTATCAACAACCAAACCATTGCAATTTTAATTGATTCAGTAACTAGCCATAGTTATATAGATCCTAAGATGGTAGAAAGATTTATTTTTCCAAGATGAAAGCATGGAAAATATTGTTTGGTGCAACTGGCTATCGAAGCAAAGAAAAAAGTTAATGAGATGGTTAAGTCATGTCCTATGGACATGATTGGACTAAGCACTAGGGAATATTTGAACATCTTTTCTTTAGGTTCATATGAATGTCTAGTTAGTATGGATTGGTTGCACCAACACCATGCTATCTTAGACTATTATAACAAAGCATTTACTTTTTGGGACGAGGAAGGGAACCTAAGGACAATGTAGGGAATTTCCAGGGTAGTAATTGTCAGAGAAATCTTAGCAATGGAGCTGAAGAAAAGTTACAAGAAAGGGTGTCAAATCTTTGTATCTCATATGGAAGAGACACCTAAGGATAAGGTGTCAAATATTGAATATTATGCAGTCATAAAAGCATTTGAGTATGTATTTAAAGAAATACCAGGATTTCTCCCTAAGAGAGATATTGATTTCTCTATAAATCTTATGCTTGGAGAAGCTCTAGTATCCAAGACTCCTTATAGGATGAGTACCCAAGAATTAAAGGAACTGCAAATGCAAATTGAAGAGATTTTGAAGAAGGGGTATATACGCCCAAGTGTGTGCCGAACCATTGAACACTAGAGGCAAGAGGTTGAGGATTTGGAATAAAAATTGACTCCTACAACTCTTCCCAAGGTCCAAGAGCAGAGGAAACAAGAAGTTGCACTCCAATTCGCCTGCACCCACTTAAGAATGCACGGAAGGAATATTTCTACGTCAGGTTGTCTGCATGGTGACCGCAACATGGGTTGTTTTCCCTTTCTTCTTGGTGGCTCACTTGAGGTCCCAACCTCCATCTGTCTCTCTTCGGCGATAGAGTTTGGTTGGCTGGTAATGTATTCCACTAGACCCTGCTACTGCTACACAAACCCTATGTTGGGTGGTGGTCTTAGTGCGACAGCCTCGGTTTTCATTGTGGTGGACCCATTTACTCTGAGGGCTCCTTCGACCTTTGCAGGTCTTTGTGGGTTTCCTGTGTCTTTGGCCTATCGACCCTGCGCACTATTCTGCAGGTCGATATCCATGCCAGTCATTACTGGAGGTTGGAATTATTCCTCCGTGGGTGTGGAGCTTACTGGTTCTATGTGTGGTGAGCGAATTGCATAACCATCGATGAATTCCCCCATTTGTGCGATTTTTGGCTCGGCCTCGCCAGTTTTGTAACGTGCCCTAACACTGCTTTGAGTTTTTCTGGCTATTTGGCTTGGCGAGCTAATGTTTTTTGGTGCCATAGTGGGAACCAGATGATTTCACCAGATTATTTTCGACTGGTTCGCACTATGTAATCATCAAGTCGGCTCTGCTCTGTTTTCTCTTCTAACACTACAATTTTGCAAATTCACAATAAGTTGTAAATTGTTTACGTTTATCCTTTATATAGCATGTGACATCAATTTTGTGAAGCTTCTTGGAGAAGCTTCACTGGTTGTGATTAATGAAATGAATACTTTTCGTTTAATTTCATAAATGTCACCAGTTTGCACCTTTTCGTCATAACTGTCATTTCTCTCTTTTCTGGACCATTGGTATCTTTTTGGTGGTACTGAAATTTTTGAGTGTTCCGCATATCTTTGTTGTAACTTTTCCTTAGTGTGTAGTGTGTCTCCCATATGATACATGTGAGCATTTTTCCTTTTTTCATGTTGAGTCCACTTCTGTTGCACGCTGTATTTCCCAGTATTTTCGTATTTTCTGTCTTTTCTATTTTTGTATTTATTTTTCCTTCTTTTTCTCTTTTTTATTTATTTTTCTCATTTTTCTCTCTTAACTACTACTATACTACACTATGTACATGTTTTCTTATTGCGCTTTAACTTTTAAGTTCTAGGAGGTTGATTGTCCCTATACAGTTTCAGTTGAATCCCATTGATCAATCCTTTTAGTTATGTTCCTCCCAAGTATTTTAACTGTACAGATCCCCCATCTATGACAATATTCACTTCATATGGCCTGAGCCAATGCATTAGGAATTTACCAGGATGTTCAAAAAGTTTGTTTTCATAGAGAAAGACTAGGTCTCCCTCCTTCAAACTCTTCCTCTTGATATGTCTGTCATGCCAAGAGTTTTCTCTGTCTTTCTGTACTTATTGATGAAATCCTGCTAGAATCCTATCATCTTCCATCACCATTAATTGATTGAGCCTTTCCTTTATTGTGCTTCTTTCTATCATGTTGGTGATTGATGCTACACACAGGATGGGTACCAGAAATTCTAATGGTACTATTGCTTCCTTCCCATACATCAATCTGAATGGTGCCTGTCATGTCATCTTCTTACATGTAGTATTGTATGCCCATAGTATTGTTGGTATCTTCAATTCCCAATCATCCCAATTGACATTGCAGATATTTGTGATAGCATTCTCTAAGATCTTATTGAAGGATTCTATTGTTCCATTTGCTTGAGGCTGGTATGGTGTACTCTTCTGGTGATAGACTTCAAACTCCTCAGTCATAGCCTTGATAGTGTTGTTGATAAAGTGAGTACCCTGGTCACTCATCAAAATCCTTGGACAACCAAATATAGTGATCACTTGCTCAAACAAGAAGTGTGTTGATGTCTCTACACTGCATTATTTCACTGGTGATGCTTCTGCCCATCTTGTTAAGTATTATGTTGCAATAATGATATACATTGCTCCTGACCTTCTTGTTGGTGGATTAATTGGTCCCGCAAAGTCTATTTCCAATTTTTCAAATACCTGCAAAGTTACTTCTGGTCTTAGGGGAATCCCATCCCTTCTATTAATATGTGGCCACCATAGTCCTTCATAATTAATATGTTTTGTTTCCTGCATAATTTCCTTCAGCTATTCCCTCTTGGGCTTTAGCCGAAATGCCAGGACTCTCATGCTCTAGTACAAAGCTTCTCAAAATGTTTTCTACGCCCATTTTATATAAGAGTCCTACAATCAGTTGATATTCTGCAACTCTGAATACCAATTTTTTCTTCTACACAGTGTTAAACTCTTGTAGCACAATCCATGTACTCAAGTATTCAATAATATTAACAAAATATTCATCAACTATTTGGACTAAAAATAACTATGCATCAGGGACATTATCTTCCAAATTGGTAGGTTATTCTCCATTCGTTACCCTTGATAGGTGATCATGTCCTAGATTCATCTTCCCTGTTTTGACTATCACTTCAAAATTGAATTCCTGAAATAATAGTAGCTATCTACAGATCCCCCCCCCACAACACTGGCTTGTTGACTTGGTATTTTAGGGTTGAATGATCTATGAACATATTAAAGTGTTTTCCCAGTAGGTAATGTTTGAACTTATGAACTGCATAGACCATAGCTAGGCCTTCTCTTTCTGTAGTATTGTAGTTCTTCTCTGATTCTGACAATTATCTGCTTGTAAATGCTATAGGATGGTCCAAATCCCCTGCTCTTGGCTACGTCAGAATTTCTCCAAGTTTTATAGTTGATGCATCTACATGCACATGAAAAGTCTTTTCCCAGTCCGAGAATACTAGAATAGGTGTTTTGACCATATTTTATTTTAGGGTTTCCAAACCTTGCTGACAGTCCTCATTCCACTGAAATTTAGTATCTTTATTTAATAGTTTCTCCATTGGCGCAATGATCTGTGCATACCCTTTTATAAATTTTATGTAGTAGCATGTATGTCCCAATGTTTATCTCAATTGGTGCACTATATTTGGTGGTGGTAAATTGAAAATAACTACAATCTTGGAAGGATCTACTAGCAAGCCTTGTTTGCACACTATATGGCCCAATAATATTCCAAAAGGTGTCCCAAATATGCATTTCTTGATATTCAATGATATCTCACATTGTCTTCATCTTTTCAACAATATCCTCAATACTTCTACATGATCATTTAATAGACTATATACAGTCCATTCATCCATATACACTTCTAGAATTTGATGTATGAACTCCTTAAAATCATCTATTACCACCCTTGAAAATATGGTTGGTGCATTATTCAACCAAAAAGGCACGACTGTGTACTGGTAGGATCCCCATTTTGTGGAAAACATTTTCTTGTACATGTCTTATGGGGATATCTTGATCTGGTGGTAACCTAAGAATCCATTTGTAAATGAATATGCTTGTTGGCCTCCCACATTCTCTAGGAATTCATCTATAAAAGGTGTAGGGAAAGGGTCATGTAGGCAAGAATCATCCAGTTTCCTCAGATCTACACAAATTCTTATACCCTCTTGTTTCTTCTCTTGAACTACCATAAGTCTTATCCATTCATATTCCTCCACTGGTTCTATGATACCAACTTCCAACATTCTGTCAATTTATGATTTTAATTTCTATTTATATATTCGATTTAGTCTATAGGGTCTCTATCTGATAGATATAGCTTCAGGTTTGAGAGGTATCTTCATCTCTCATATTTCTCCTGCTATTCCTTTCATCTCTATAAACGTTGTTGGAAACAGATCACTATATTCGTGCAGTAACTTTGTTATCCTTTCCATTGTTTGCTCATCCCAATATGTTATAACCCTAAATTGTACTAGACATGCATACCTAGAATCAGGCCATCTAACTTGCTATCTTTTCCAAGCCATCACTAAACAAGCTCTTCTAAAAATCATTGTTTTGATGGTGTACGCACCTTGCACCACTACAACTCGTGTACACACACCTGCTCCCCCACTACAACCCGTGTACACTCATGGAATATCGCAAAAAATGAAAATTGCATAGGATAATGGTTTTTGGGCCATTACTTAACCGTTTGAATGCCCATAGCCAGTTACCCCAACCATTGCTATCTCTTTTGGCCTATAAAATAAGGGTTTTGGGTCCCATTCCAAAAGACAGCACGAGAGAAAAAA
Organism: Picea engelmannii; assembly: GCA_009831015.1. Lineage (NCBI taxonomy): Eukaryota > Viridiplantae > Streptophyta > Pinopsida > Pinales > Pinaceae > Picea > Picea engelmannii. The sequence goes on along the minus strand of ML783946.1, from coordinate 164,760 downwards.
AAACCTGCCCATTTTATCATTCCTTTGTTGCCCCAATTGCAAGCCCTTGCCATTTCCCTAAGAAGAACTAAAGAGGAGAAGAATATGTGGAAGCAATTGGTGCATGGTGAAGAGGATCCCAGGACCAACTTCAAGGAGCAGTGTTGGTCTCACATTGTAAGTGACTTTTTGTGAGATTAATATAAAGAAGTACTTTTTCCATCCCACCAAATGATGTCCTAAATATTTATGATTTGTTTACATTTCTTGTTTATGATGTTTAACCCACAAATCCATATATAGAATGCATGCTTGTAGTTTCTTGTTTGTCTTTTGATGAATGCAAGTCAGCCTTGGGAGGAGATTTGTAGTCGGGAAACAACCAAGCACAAAGGGATTGACACCGGACGTAGAGTTTAAGGTAGGCCTACCGGATCCCTCTTTCTTGTCTTTTATGTATGATTGTGGGGTAATGTTAGGATAGTGATAAAAAGTAGGAGACTTTATATGGTTAGCTCTGCCTACATTTTAGAACGCTAGTGTAGTATGTGGAGGGGTTTTCCCACTATAGCATCAAGGGAGTTGGATCATATTACTTGACTCGGGAAGAGTAGGACATATATTAGTGTGGTGTCCCTCTCTTTTTCATAGTGCATAAGGAGGTTGAACTCAAGGAGGAAATGGAGCTATGGTATCTTTATTCTTTCATCTTCCCCCAGTTGTGGTAGTGGTGCCAGTATTTGGGGGTGAGGGTCGTGTGGAAGAATCTTGTACTACAATTTGCATCGATATTCCCTCTGACTGAGGAGTGAGATATGGCTGATGAACCATCACGAGTGGGTGGCGATACCATACAGGGATGGAAAGCACCATGTTTGGAATTTATGTAATGGCTTGAGGGATTATCTCCCAAACTGGGATTTTCCCCTGGAGGGGCTGAAATTGGGGATAAGTGGTGCAGTAGGGTTCTCAAGGAATTCTTGAGGTAATATTTATTCAACTGGTGGAACTTCAAGGTGAGGAGAGGCCACAGTGGGAGGAATCGTGTCTCTGATATCCGTTCCATTGGAAGATACTACACACACTTGTGTTGAAGGGTGTATGAGAGGTGGTGATCTATGGTAAGCCCCTAGAAAGGATGGGTCCTTGAAAATTCTAGGACCCATGTCAATGAGTGAATAAGCATCTGAGCTAGTGTAGACAAGAGGAAAAATGTTATCCATTTTGGTGCAATAGTTAGGCTCATATTGTGTAATTTGGTCGATAGTGACAATTTTCCCATTGTAGGGGAATATCATCGTTCAAAACATAGAAGAGGCTATTCCCTTCATAGATTTCATGTAGCTACGTCGAAACAAGAGATTGTAATCAATAGGGGTGTCGATAACTTCAATGTCGATGAGCATGGTTTTTCCCCCAAGTTCGACGGGGAAATTTTGGAAGAGCCTGTCAGGGGAGGATGGTCTACCATCATAGGCTCTCAAGGTGATGGTGGATGGTAGTAGCTCAGGGGAGCCAAGTTTCTACCATACTGTTTTGGAAATGATGCATGTGGATGTAGATGCATGTGGATTCATCTTCATCGATGATACACCGATGAACTGTGATGTTCTGAATATTTACTGCTATCTAGAAAGCTACCAGAGCGGGGAGGTGTGGTTCTCCGCTATCTAGATCAAATGTGATGAGTCTAGTATCAGTTGGGTCGACTGGCCCCAAGGTGGAAAGAAAGAATTTACACTAAGTTGGACACATTTGGAGGACCTCCAATACCAACATGGCGGCAAGAGATTGTGCAAAGTCATCGACTAGGTTGTAATTGTGTGCTTCCCTAGACTGAGGGTTATTGACATTTTGTCGGAAGGGAATGTGAGGTATAGAAATGGTAGGTTCAGTATTAGGGCATGAAATCATCAAGGGTTGTCCAGCTATATCTGGATCCATTTCTAAGGTGGTTGGAGTAGAGTCAGGAGGCACGTCGTATTGATGACTGCGTGTTTGTACGAAAATCACCTCTTCGCTGGTGAGGAGGATATTGTGATCAGCCAAATTTCCAGGGTGAATGGGCCCTCAATTTTGATACTACCCCATTTATGTTGGGGCAGGGTGTACCTCTTGTTTGGTATTCATCACACCTTGGTGTGGAATAGGGTTTTACAACACAACCAAGGGTGTTTGTTGCAAGTACAGTTGTGGGGCCTGTTGAGGGGTAGGCGGTGCTAGAAGACATAGTGTGTTCATGGATTCTTTCATCTATTTGAAGTCAAGAATTTGGGGGAAATGGTGTCTATAGTTTCCATACTCACCATAGAGAGTGCAAGGGAATTTAGTCTGAATGTTCTTGTCATTTTTCTTCCCTTGGCGTTTGTTGTTATTTTCCCCTTGGGGGTTTTGGTTTCCTTGATTCTGGTTTCCCCCAGTGGGATAGTTTTGTTGGGGGTTATTTCCTCCTAGACCAGGGTTATTATTGTTTTGTTTTTTTCCTTGCTTCTTGGCATTATTTGGCTGATGGTTCAGATTTTCCGCATTCAACTATTCAAAATCCTGAATCTTTTGAATGGGAGAGGGCTAAATAAAGTTAACGCTAGCATGTGGTTGTCCATGTGGAGGAGCAACCGACTGTGGAGGACCAGGAAATGGAAAGTATGGATTTTTTTGTGCCAACAATCCATAGGGAGAATAAGAAGGTGAAGAAATTTCACTAGTGCCCAGGTTATATGCTTAGGTAGAAGGTGAACCCGAACTTGGTTGACAGGTCAGACGCATCATGGGTACCAGCAAGGGTCCACTCATGGGTGGGAGAGCAACACGATATGATTTTTGGTAAGGGGGAAGAGGGTAATAAGATGGACCTCCATATGGTTTCGGATAATTAGGTGCACCATAAATAAGTGTTGGTTGGTTTTAAGGGTTGTGATGTGTCGTGGTACCAATCAACCCATCTATAGCATGGGACATCCCAGATATGTCCTGGACAAATGGTACGGGTCTGGGTGCATCAGGTAATACTGTGTATAAGTAACTTGACTAAGCATAGATAAGGTCAAATTGTTGGTCCTTTTTGATGGCTTCCTCTTCTGACTAAGGAAAAGTGGATGCTACATCTTTGGAAAGTATAGAGACGAGTGATTTTAGAAACCAATCGAGGCATTGTTTTTTGGTGGTTTCTGCTTTACACAAACTATGTCGCCAATGCCATTCGTGGATGTGGTCAGAAATATGCATAGTTGAGGTTTGTTTGCAATTAGAGAGCAGTTCTAAACCACTGTCATGATGAACTAGTAGTTGAAAAAAGGCCAAAAATGATTTGGCCAAGGATTCAAAAGTCACATGGGACCTTGATTTTTCATCCACCTACCATTTGGATGATGGACCAATGAGTGTTCTTTGAAATAACCTTAATCGGATGGAATCATCCATGATGTTGTTTTAATAGCACCATAAGTCAAAGGTCATAACATGGTTGGTGGGATCTTCCCCCGGTTTTCCTTCAAATTTTGGAATATTTGAAGGTAGTTTGGTAGGCATATTGGACCATGTGGGTCATGTAGAATGGGGTCATTCATGAGTTTGGTCAAATCATGAATGTTGAGGGATGTCAAGTATGGCATAGGGGGATTTGGTGGAGGATTAGTTTCAACCATTGTGTGAGCAGGTAGTGGACCTGGCCCATGAGAGGGATTTGGTGGGGTTGTACTTCTCCTTTGAAAAGAAGTTTCCCCCCCGCCTCCTTGTGAAGGAGAAATAGTGGATGGATAGCCTTGGGATTTGGACCCAAGCAAAGTGAAACCAATTAAATTTGATCCCAAAAATGTATCACTCAGGGGAGTGTGAGATGGTTGAGCCAGTGATTTGGAAAGACTAGGGATTCCTCCTAGAATATGAGGGAGATTTTGCAAGCGTATGGAATGACGGGGATTTTGTGGGTCCCTTATGGTGTCTAAATAGCAAAGTGAATGTGTGCAAATGGTGATGAGAGAAATAAACATGGATTCTTTTAGGGGTTAAATTTCGCTCATGGGATAATTTTCCATGGTTTTTCCAAAAACGATATTCGCTATTTTAAAAATTATTCGCCCAAATTCTATAGGATAAAATTATTTTACCCTAAAAATCGCCAAAATTTTATAAAAACTTTATAAAATCCTTAGAAATTGGAATATTTTTACAAAACTATTGCCAAAATGTTTTGTTGGCATATGAAGGATTAGTAAGATTTGCCAAGGTTTCTACATTTTAAAATAAATTTCCATCCTTAAAATCATCCCTACAAATAAATGAACAAGAGCTTTGTATAATTTGGACCATCACAAGATAGTACAACTCATAATTGCATGTAATCAAATGAGCATCATACATAAATCAACTGTAAATAAGAAAACATGTGGGTAGGTGTGTTGTTGGCAAAAACACCCTACGGACTAGCAAACTAGGGTCAGACTTGCATGCAGATTTTGACCGAATAGAAACTATTTTTTTACCTACAACCCAAGATTTAAACCCCTTTTTCACAGTAAATGCATGGAAAAGGACCACCAACCTTATTAGCGACATTCGATGTAGATCCTATGTTTCTCTTTGATTACTTGCTTGCGCTGCTCCTTCCACAGATGACCTGCACTCAAGACAATGAACAACTATGCATGCATGCTACTTCTATACTCAAGGGTTAGAAATCAAGCATAAATTAATCAAACCATAGACAATTCATGCATTGGGACGGGGAAAGTATTCTTTTTATTACTGAAAGTGAATCAGCTTACAAAAAAGCTGAGACCAGCGACCACTCCTTGAACCTGATCCTGAGCTCCTCTTCTTCTGTCCTTCAACTGCTTTGCGTTAAATCTCCTTTGGCATGAGGAAAGGCTAAAGGGTTGGGACAATGGATTACATAAATGGGCAGAGTTTCTTCGCTATATTTTTTCCTCGTCCAAATGGTACCCCTACCCCTTCTTTTATAGGCTAGAAGGAGCTAGGGTTTTGGACGAACCCTCGGCCATGCATGGCCGGGAGTTTCAGTTAACTGACCCATAGCTTTTTGTCCTGTCAGCAACTTTCCTTTTTTCGTGCTTTGTTAGGTACATGCAGGCTTTTGTGTCAGCGAGCATGCACATGCATGCAGTAATGGGTTAGAGTGCGTGGGCCTTGACACAAGAGGATTTTCAAAGAGTTGTTCAACAAAGTTTTGGCAAAGAAGGGATATGAATTGGCCTAATGCCAGGTAAGCATGTGTGGTGCAATTTAGGGTTAAAACAGATGCCCCCTAATGTGTGAGATTAGAAGAGCATATGATGGTCGAAATACATTATCAATCTTTACTGATGTGCTGAACGATTGAGCCCAAGGATCATGAACCAAGAGGTGTCATCTGCAAAATAACAAATGTCTCACCAAGGCAGGCATACCCATGCTCGAGATAAAATAGAACCATGGCTACCAATCAAATACACTGTATATCCATGTCAAATAACTATAAAGAGTAGCCACGAATAATACACAGTGGAGCTACATCTTGAAATTAGAAAGATATACATATAGAATATCCATCTTCCAGAAGTTGATTCGGCCTGATGGCTGGACTTCAGAACTCGAGAAACAACTTCAAAATATTCTTAAAATCAGGTAGGATTGTAATATGAGTTTACGACTGCACTACCCAGAGGTCTTCGATGGCTCATCAGTTATGGACTTGATAATCTTGATGATCAGACTGAAGGCTTTAGTGATTTCAAACAAGGACTTGATTGGACGTTCAGGATGGCCGGGTATGGGGACAAGAGACATATTGCAGAGGGGTCGAATTAGGCTTAGTGAAAAACTTCCCTTGGACAATAGCATGACAAGTGATAAGACTCAGGCAGCATATATGTTAATCATAAGTCTACGAAGTAGGAGTCAATGCAAGCTCTCCATATATTTGGAAGAATAACCAAACGGTGGAGGACACAACTCTATATAGCGAGAAAAGCTTCCTAAGGTTGTACTACATCCCATAGTCTGATGATCAAATGGATAGATGTTCTTTATCCAAGGGCGACTCATTATGCTTCCAATAAAGAAAATACTTTTCCCATCCTCTTTTTGGGGTATATTTGATTTTTTTGTTCTTTTCGATAATTTTGGAAAA
>ML783946.1:61301-145320 GCA_009831015.1 Picea engelmannii | reverse complement strand
GGGAGTTTCAGTTAACTAACCCATAGCTTTTTGTTCCATCAGAAACTTTCCTTTTTTCGTGCTTTGTTAGGTACACACAGGCTGTTGTGAGTCAGTCAGCATGCACACACGTGCAGTAATGGGTTAGGGTGCGTGGGCCTTGACACAAGAGGATTTTCAAAGAGTTTTTCAACAGAGTTTTGGCAAAGAAGGGATATGAATTGGTCTGATGCCAGGTAAGCATGTGTGGTGCAATTTAGGGTTATAACAAGGTGGCTTTCGTCCGCGTGGGGGAACAAATAAAATAAAATGCTCATGTCCTAAAAGACGTACTGTCCTTCCTCTCAAATTGAACTGGACCTTCCAGGAGCAATCAATAGTGGGGTCTGAAGCCACTGGAAGAGGAACTAGTGAAGGATGAAATAATCAGTTATAACAACCTCTAGAGGTTGCATATCCTGAAAGAGCTAGCGATATTTCCCAATAGCCACACAAAATATGATCAAGGTTCAATTGTAGCCCACAATTTTCAGCTGGGTAGATTTCCTAAATTTGGTCATTAGGTACCTCGGTCAAAGTGCAACATTTAGATTTTCATCCTCAAAAATGGGTCACGGTCTGAAACCCTTACAAGAGTAGGGTGACTCAAGGGGGGATGCATAGAACAACCAGACCTTGACCTTCAACCCTTTACGCGTATCTCCTTGCCTTATGGTGTAGGAACACTTGACTTGGAGTATTTTAAAGTTCCCTATTTCTCAAATTCTAATGTTTGAAAATGTGAGAACCAGATAACAGGGGGTTATTTGGATGCCTACCTTAGAGATCCTACCTAGAATAAAAAAATTCTTTTGGCACCTCCTGTGGAGGAAAACTTAGTGATTTTTTTATAAAATTTTTAGATGTGGTGGGTTGAGAGATTGGGGGTGTGAACCAATCTCATTTTAATTAAGTGGGTGTGGATAATTTCCAAAGAAGTAGTGGGACATTTTAGAATTCCTTTGGAGAAAACCTACTTCAACCTCCACAATTCAAAATGGAAATTATGTGAGTGAGGAGTGACTTTGTGTGCAATCAAGTGAAAAAGTGTGCCAAATTTTTAATAAGTTATCTGTGAGATTGCAACATGTGGACTTGATGTGGTCCTTAAAAATTTTTTTTACCTAGCTTACTAAGTGTCATTGGTACAACCTTGAGGAATTTTAAAATCCCTAAAAACTAGCATGTGGACATATGGGTCCTTACCAATCCTTTAAACTCCCTAAATGTTGTTTACACTAAGAAATCTTGAAAACTATCCTAGATTGCAAGCATGTGGGCATGTATGGGCCCGTTAATTTGATATTTAAACTTCCCTAGTGATGTAAACTAAGAAAACCATTTTAAGAAACTATCCTAAGTTTGCAACATGTGGTCATGTATGGGAAATTACAACTTTAATATGATTTCAAAAGAAACTAAGAGGAGCCCTAGGGGGGATTTGTCCTCTCCTAAATATTTTTGTTTAAGGGAGATGGAATGTCCCTTTAACCACCTTTTTGATTCTCAAGATCACTCTAAGGTGTGAGAGAAGATCATACTCAAGGGTCAAAGTTAACTTTTGGTCCCAATGTAAGTGTTTTATGTATGACAACAATAATATCAACTTAAATTTCACAAACCAAACAAGCCATCCATGTGGAAACCAAAGAAAAAGAGAATATTTGGTCCTTTTTACCCCCTAAGCATCTATGTTTATCTAAACTTTCATATGGGAAAGGAGTCTAAGTGGAGTGCATGTGCATTAAAAAGTGCATGAAATCAAAAATCTGAAGGCTAGGGGCCTTCAAATCATCCAAAAAACCTTACAATTTTGAAAAAGTTGGATATGTGTGTAGGTTACAATTCTTATAGGTGTGCAGAGGGCACACACTGCACAAAGAAATGAAGTTTGTGGGGTGCACAGTGCACACAATGAATGTCTGTGAGCAAGAAAATATGTGCACTTCCTATTACGCGTTGGGAGAGAAATTTTTGAGTGAAATACTCCTTCTCCAACTCATAATTTTGCCTTTGGTAGGTAAGGCTAGGTCGGTTTTGGTACCTACAAGACAAATTGATTAAAAAGAAGTTCTCCCTAAGCTCAAATAGGGTGGAATTTGATAACGATCCCCAGTATGGTCGTCAATCTGTTGTGTTGGTTTTGTCACTTGGGTGCAAAAAACAACAACACTTGGATATCTAGATGAGCCTACTAGACAAGACAAAAGTTTGTGAGTGGGTTAAACAAGCCAAACAAATTTAATAAACAAATAAACAAAATAAAAAAAATAAGAAATAAAAGTTAGAATGCATGAGAAACTTAGAACCATAAAAAATCAACCAATGACCAAGATAATACTACCAATGGATCAATAGATTAGTAGGAAAAACACCGTAAAGAAAAATGAGTACTTATGAGTCCCCTGTTCCTCCTTGGGAGGGCTCCTGAGTTCCCTAATGGAGAGCTCTTCTTACAATGGAATAAAAATGGAAAATGGTGAAGAAAATCAATGCATATTCCCTCAAGAGGTAAGTGGAATGGCCTATTGCAATGATGCTTGAAGGCTCCAAAGAGAAAAGATGATTCTCAAGGGAGAATTGAGCTAGCATAACAATACTATTAAGATCTTGGTTTCTTAGTGCACCCATGGCTCTTATTTATAGCAATTCTTTGAGGAAAAATGTAATTGGTTCTTGGTGTGAACAAGGGGCCTTTTAGGGCACCCTCTAGTCCTTGACCAACCCCCCATTCGGATTCCGCTCAGATATGAAGGTCAATTCAAGTTGGGAGTTGGGCCATTAGTGGTTGGGGGGGCAACAAGATCCATAAATGCATTGTTCATAGAAGTGTGTGGTGTTTCTCATGCACATTCGCGCACTTGGTGCATTGAGAGCTATGAGGGATTTGTTGCCCCGTGCACACTATGCACACGCTTCTTTTGGTGAATTAGCGCACGTCATTTTTTTACCCAATTGTATAGCTTTTGCCTTTGGAAAGAATTTCAGGGCTGCATATGAACTATTTTTTGTTGGTATTGTTGTATTTCTGTAACCATTTAGGTGCAATGTTGTGGATGAAATTTCATTGATAACACCAGGCATCTGAGAGCAGAGTGATTTGTGAGAATTTTAAAATTTTGGACTAGTAAATAATTTCTGAAATTGTGTAATGCATACATCATAGCCAAACCTTCTCTCTCTATTGTATCATAATTATGTTTTGACTCTGAGGGTTTCCTACTTACAAATTTTATTGGGTGATCTATGTCACATTCTCCTGGATGTGTTAATATTTCTCCAAGTTCTATTAGAGAGGCATCCACATGAACATGGAACTCTTTTGACCAATATGGAAACACCGGAATTGGTGTTGTCACCATTTTCTCTTTTAACATTTGCAAACTTTGTTGGCACTCATCATTCCATTGAAACTTGGTATCCTTATTTAACAGTTTCTCCATGGGCACATTTATCTGTGCCTAACTCTTTATGAAATTTCTATAGTAGCCTATATTACCTATTCTATATCTTAAGTGGTGCACTAACATAGGTGGTAGTAAATTAACAATGACAATAATCTTTGCAGGTTCAACCAACCGACCCTGTTTACAAACCACATGTCCTAGAAGAATTCCAAATGGTGCACTGAATATGCATTTCTTAATGTTCAATAAAATTTGACATTGTCTACACCTTTCTAGCATTAATCTTAAAACTTCAACATGATCTTTTAATAGGATAAATATTGTCCAATCATTTAGATAAACCTCCAAAAATTTATGTATAAAATATTTAAATGCAACTACTACTACTATTGAAAAATTAGCAGAGGCATTTTTCAATCCAAAGGGCATCACTGTATTCTGGTATGAACCCCATTATGTGGAAAATGTAGTCTTATAGAAATCCTCTGGTGCTAATATGATTTGGTGATACCCTGAAAATACATTAATAAATGAGTATGCGTCTTGTCCTCCTACATTTTCCAATACCTCATATGTAAATGGAGTAGCGAAGGGATCATGCAAACAAGCATCATTCAACTTCCTCAAGTCTACAAATATCCTTATTCCCCCATTCTTATTCTCCTGAACTACCATAGGGATAATCCATTCAGACTCTTCAACGGGTTCTATTATACCAGCCTCTAAGATTTTATCATTATTTGCCTTAAATTTATGTTTATATAATGGATACAGTCTATAGGGTCTCTATTTTATTGGTCTGGCATATTGTCGTAGAGGGATTTCCATTTCCCCAAGTTCTCCTACTAACCCTTTCATTTCTGAAAACGTCGCTGGAAATAGATCGCTATATTCACACAGTAGTTATGTTATTCTTTCTACTACCTAGTTGTCCCAATAGTCACCAATACTTGCAATTTTTGGATTCTCTTCTATTCCAATATTGAATTTCTTTATCTTCAATGGTGAAGAAAATTATTCTAATTGTAATTGTGGGCCTTCTACCTCTCTTTCCCCATCAATTTTTGTTATCTGAATATCGTGCAGGTTTTCTTCTATTGGGTCATCTTCTGTGACGTGGTAACAATGTAACAACTTTCTGACTGTTTGTCGATTGTGATTCTGATAATATGTTACAACTTTAAATTCAGGTTCTTCAAAAACATTTTCTTTTATCAACTTCATTGTTGCATCCATCACTAGATTCTCATCTTCAAATGCAAATGTGATTACAAGTTTTTTTTGCAAATGTGTCTAATTTCCAGTTCCTCTATGCAGTTCCAGTTTTGTATACCAATTTATTGGTATGCCTTATAATGTATGGATGAAGTGATGTGGTCATTTCTCTGGTGGTATCAGTATCTATTGGGTTATTCATCTATCTATATGTTCTTTTGGATGTCCTCTTCCATCGTATTTCTACATATGTTTATTCTCTTGTTTTGTTGGCCCTTGACCAAGTTTTGAAGAATACTTGGTCATATCTGACCATTTTTTGGACTGTGATAGCTTGCCAAGGATGGAGCACAACACAAAGTGGAAATTAGGGAACAAATACCTATTTTTGGTTCCCTTTTAGGGTTTTGGGCTGATGTAAAGGGAAAGGGATGTCGGCCCGTGGGTTTACCCATGCTTAGGCCCATTTTTTTAACTATAAATAGATACTTAGGAAATGTAAGTAGAGGGTGGTAGTACATCTATGTGATGTATATCTAAAGGCTTAGTGCTAGTAGCTGGATCTGTGTGATTGGATGTATATTGCAAGTGCTTTGTGCATGATCGTAAGGAGATTGAAAATATAAGTGCAAGTTGTTGTAGTTTTGTGCTGAAGTGCAAGGAAGAAGGATCTAGCGAGTTGTGTGGATCTTTTGTTCTGTGCGAAGTAAGGGTCACTGAAGCTCTGTGTTGTAACCACTTGACCGAGATAATATAAAGAAGAATACTTTGTGGACGTAGCCCCAAGGTGGGGGTGAACCACGGTAACTTTTTGTATTGTGCTCTGTGCTTCGACCTAATGTGTTTATCTCCTTCTTGGCCAAGTGCTTGTTGTGATTAAATAGATATAGTTATTCTCTGTGCTTATGATATATGAATGAATGTTAGATATGATATATAATATTCTTAGTGCTTGATCTGTTGGATATAATATATATTTTTGTGGCTAAGTACTGAATCATCTTTAGTCTAAGTATTCACTGCAATGCTCTGTGCTATCTACGAAGTACCATAAGGGTTAAATATTGATGAATGATCTATGTTGAGTGCCCTGTAAAAGATATAATCACATATCAGTGTCCCAGCTAAGGTTGCAGACATCTGAGTCTTGCAACCACCCCTGCCTCTACCTCAGTTGAGACTTCATCTTCTTCGCATATGTTTCCAAAAGGGACGGTAGTTAGGGTTTTGTTAGTGCGCTCTTGCACATTGAACCCTAGATCTGACCCTATGCCAAAAAATGGTTCCATTGCTGGGACATGGAACTGTGATTGTTGGGAACTAAAGAAGAAAAAACTTTGTGCGAAATAAGCTCTGTGCATAGATTTGTTTCCCTAGTGTGCAGTATTCTACTTGACCTAAAAAATTTTGTGCCAAGAAAGAAAGGTTTGATCTAAAGGAAAGAGGTCAGATCTGCAAGAAAGAGGTTGATACTGAAGAAAATAAGTGAGATATGAACACTTTATTCCCTAAGAAAGGTAAAAGTAGAAATTTTTGCAGAAAAGAGGTAAGATCTGTAATCTCTAGCCTCTAGTAAAGGTAAGAATAGTTCAAGTTTTAGATATAAAAGCTTTGTGCTCTATATAGGTAAGATAAGTGGAAATTATTTGTTTCTAAAGCATGAATTTAGGTATGCTTGATAAATTTTGTCCTAGCCTGAAAACTAGAGAATTGTTAGATAAAAGAAAGTTTGATATGAATAGGTCTAATAGGAATAGTGAAGGATATGTTATACCTATGCATAAAAAGAATTTTTGGACTAACCAATGGATGCAGGATCATAGAAATAAATTTTTGTAGGCTAGCCATCATGGTCCTAGTGCGTAGTAAAAGAAGAGTTGGGGATCATGGATGAGAAAGAGAGGATTAACTCTTTGTTACAATTGCGAAAGACCAGGACATCTTGCTAAGGAATGCCCTGGGAGAAACCCTAGTTGCCTCTGTTGTAAAGCTATGGACCATGAAGTATTGGATTTCCCTAGAATGATTGCTAGAATTGAAAAACTAAATATGGAACAAGCAAACTCTAAAGGAGATCAAGAGACTAAAATTATGGAAAAACCCCAGAAAGAATCAGAGAGCATGTAACTGAAAATAAAAGAAAACCTAAATGATCATAAGGATGTCAGTTTGTCAGAGATCTTCAAAGAAAAGGAGAAAATTGAAGTAAGAATAGGAGACTTTGACATTGACTGTGCTCTAGATGAGGGAACACCAATGAACATTATGACAAAAAGCACTTGGGAAACCCTAGGAAGGCCTGCTCTTGTCCCTTCACTAGGAACCATCGGATTATTTAAAGTCAAAATGGTAACCCTATGTGGCAGAATTACCCAGACAGCTATGAGTACCCATGGAAATTCGACAGAGGAAGAGTTGGAAGTCATTAGATTTATTGAGGACCATGCCCCATTTCCATATTTGTTAGGAAATATCTAGATTGAAAAAGACCAGATCCAGAGGAAAGAAGAAAAGGAAGCCCTAGAACAGAGGAAGCAAGAACTCATGGAATTTATGACTAGAAGGATCGCCTACTTGATGGAGGAACAAGAGAACAGATCTCAGCTGTTAAACACCAAGGACCTGGATGTAGAAGTTATAAGAGTGTTAGAGGAACCACAGAAGACCAAAATACCTAATCCATATGATGAAGGAGTATTACCCTTGGATCTGAAGAAAGAAGCTAAGCAGCGTGAAGTGACTATGTCGAGAGAAGATAAGACTCAGAATGGAAAAAGGATGACCGAGACTAAGCTTACTAGGAAAAAGGCTAGGAAGCTAAGTAAGAAGAGGGCCAAAATTGGAAAGTTACAGAAGACTCCAGAGGAAACTTCGTAGAAGGAAAAATCACAAGAATTGAGCTTCACTGAGATATCAGAACAACAACATCTGGCACTTCTCCATGGTGTAGCAATATAGCCATTGGACTGATATACTCATTCGAATTCCACCCTGAACGAGTTGAAAAGAAATTATGGGTTCCCACTAGACCATTGGACAACACTAGAATGGATAGAATGGAGTTAATGAAGGCCCCATATCCATTGCAAGAAGACCATTGCTAAGTTTCCCTACTTAGTCTGTCACACTATGCACCGAGAATAATTTTTGCTAAGTGAGCATTTGAGCCCGAAACTTGAGATTACTTCACTCTGTGATCATTGCCTTGTTCCCATACTGTTCATTGTAGTCTCTGAATTCATTTTCACACCTGAGCTAGTGGACCCAAGCCTGTAAGTCATACATGCTCAACGTTGTTAAGAAAGCCATTGAAGAAGTTTTGATTAACCTAATGGTTGAGAGAGTCATGTCAGAGAGAAGGATGTCTACATGTGTGCAAGCATCATTGACAGGAGGAGTCCAATCTTCTCCCTCCACTGCTCACGGAGCAGAACCTTCCAGAACCACGACCGAGACAAGAACAAAGCACAGAGATGATATTGCAAATGGCAAGTTGATCCCATGCATTCTGTCGGTTTACATACCACCTTTGAGCAGCAAGATTAACCATGAAAGTGTACCCAGAGACTTTGAGTACACCATGATCACCGTGTATCTTCTGAAAGGGGTGTGCACAGTACTTGTTGACTAGGATAAGCTCGCAGCACTGAAATTTAATGATTTTAACCTTGGAGATCACAAAACCTATAGCATGTTAGCTCTCCATAAATACTTAACCAAGACGAAAGGCATAAATCCTAAGATTGTCCCGTAGTCTTGGACCCAGAACCTCATGCATTCCCTAGTGCTTAACGTAATGAAGATCCCTCACTTCAACAAACACCAAGAATTCAATGCATGCATCAGGTTGTTGATGTCTTACTACCATGGAGGATACTTATGGTTGGACCACCACATCACTGTGGATCCGACTCTGATCAATCGGATCATAGGACTTAGCATGAAAGGCCTTGACCCACAGGAATTTTACCCAGGAAAGACCTCAGACCGAGCTCTAGCACAATAGATAAAGGAAACTTATGGCTATGTAGAAAAGGGTACGTGAGGCTACAAGGTAGCCTCTATCCAGAGTGGCATAGTGTGCCTTGCATGCCAGCTGATCGTGGGAAAGTTAGTTCATAAGAACAGACCAACACAGGTGACTGGCTTCATAGTTGACCTCACAGGGAAGTGCATCAAGGGACTATAGATGAATTGGGCACAGTATCTTGTAAACTAGTTAGAGTTGGATTGCAGAGGAGCACAAGACCAAGGGTATGAGTTCCACTTTAGTTGGTTGCTCATACTCATCACTTTCATCGCTTTGGAATTTCCAGAGGGAGCCACTTTTCTGGAGATCGAACCTTTCAAACCACTAGCCACGAAGTTTTGTACGCTGTGGTACTCCAATGACATGAGTAGGCAGTGGCAATCCAATTTTGTCTTCCACACCTACTTCAACCAATTGAAGAATGAAATTCAGTCTACATTGTGAATCACCCCAAACATACTTCATAGTTTTAGACCTTTGATGAAATTTAGCACGGAACACCACTTCACCTATATTACAGTGCATGACGATGTCAGAAGATGACTTGGAGGAGATTACGAAGGAATGGTCGGTGGACCTCCTTGTTGCAGTGAACCCCGCAGAGATGTTTGATGAGGAAATCCCTGAAGCTATGCTGGATACACCTGGGCCAAAAAGGACTAAGAAGGATGATGAATTTTAATATGTCCCTAGCACGTCCACAAAGACTACTTCGATCTCACCTACGCAGGGAGATGATGGTGACGATCTAGGTGATACATAAGTTGAGAAAAATAGAGGTGAGGTTACTCCACCTAGAGAGGAGGAGGATCCCTCCATGAAAAGAAAGATGACACAACCAAAACCCTCCTCCCGAAAGAAAGCTAAGGCCACGTGGACCACGCTTAAAACTACCCTTACCTCGGATGACTTTGACTTCTTAATTGTCGTGCTGAATGATGTTTCACTAGAGCTCACAGAAAATCAAGAAGCAAAGTAGGATGAGTTATTCAACTGAATCAAGGGAAAACTCAAAGAAGTGTAGTAGGAACTCCATTCCATCCAAGTAGTTTCTATAGTGCCTTTGATAAGTGGAACATTAGGAGCAGGCAATGAGCCCACTCAATTACACTAGATTGTTGATTAAGTCAAAGCTCACCTTCGATGAGCTCAAGAGGACACAACACAAGCCACCCAGTCTTTGATGCAAGCATAGAAAGCACTTATAGAACAACAGAATGAGGCAGAATAGGAAAATATTTCCCTGAAAGCGAAGTGGGATGAGGAAAAAGCATAGTTTCTAGTAGGGCAACTTGAAGTACAGAAAAGGGTTCACAAGGCATTGCACTCTGTGACAGTCATAGAAGTGAAGATGGAAGATTGTCTCCCATAGCAGGTGACCCAACTGGAAGAAGTAATCCAACAAATCCAACAGTGCATCATGGATCTGGAGCTCCGCACTCTGCCTGAGATCCCCCAATAAATAATAGATCTAAGAGAGGCCACTGCTCGAAGCGCGGTTAGCCGATTAAAAACCTTTGCCTTGGAATGAAAGTAGCTGAGCGCTAGAAACGCCCAGACTTATGAAACCCTCGTAGAGAATCCAGAATTGTAGACATTGGAGGCATAGATCCAAGAAGCAAAGAATCATGCAGACATGATACAGGCACAGATAAAGAATTTGACCCCAGTCGAAATAATGAAGAGGTTCGCAAAGCAATGCACAACCCAACAATAGGTACATACACTGCAAAGTAAAGTGATGGAAGTCTCCCAATGACTTTAGCCAATCCAAGAAAAGGCATGCCAACTATTTGCTGAACTTGAAAGCCAGGGAACTAAACTTGAATAGGTTGTCATCACTGTAGAACAACGCCTGGAGGGACTGCTCAATGACACAATGATCTAGGAATTTATAGAGCAAGAGGTTGTTGCACTACAGTAGGTCGAAGCAGCTCGAGGCATTCAGGGCAGAATTCAGAAGACCTGAGTGACTCGGGATGAGTCATAGGTGAGTGTTGGGGGCCTGTTGTCCCTTGACCAAGTTTTGAAGAATACTTGGTCATATTTGACCATTTTTTGGACTGCGACAACTTGCCAAATATGGAGCGCAACGCGAAGAAGAAATTAGGGAAGTAAGACCTATTTTTGGGTCCCTTTTAGGGTTTTGGGTTGATGTAAAGGGAAAGGGATGTCAGCCCATGGGTTTACCCACACTTAGGCCCATTTTGTAATCTATAAATAGATACTTAGGGAATGTAAGTAGAGGGTGGTAGTACATCTATGTGATGTATAGCTAAAGGCTTAGTGCTAGTAGATGGATCTGTGTGATTGGATGTATATTGCAAGTGCTATGTGTATGATTGTAAGGAGATTTAAAAGCTAAGTGCAAGTTGTTGTAGTTTTGTGCTAAAGGGCAAGGAAGAAGGATCTAGTGAGTTGCGCATATCATATGTCCTGTATGAAGTAAGGATCACTGAAGCTCTGTGTTGTAACCCCTTGACTGAGATAATGTAAAGAAGAAGACTTTGTGGATGTAGCCCCAGGGTGGGGGTGAACCATGGTAACTTTGTGTATTGTGCTCTCTGCTTCAACCTAATGTGTTTATCTCCTTCTTGGCTAAGTGCTTGTTGTGATTAAATAGATCTAGTTATGCTCTGTGCTTATGATATATGAATGAATGTTAGATATGATATATAAGATGCTTAGTGCTTGATATCCTGGATCTAATCTATATTTATGTGGCTAAGTACGGAATCATCTTTAGTCTAAGTATTCACTGCGATGCTCTGTGCTATCTGTGAAGTACCATAAGGGTTAAATATTCATGAATGATCTATGCTAAGTGCCTTGTAAAATATATAATCACATATCGATGTCTCAACTAAGGTTGCAAACATCTGAGTCCTGCAACCACCCCTGACTCTACCTCGGGTGAGACTTCATATACTTCGCAGGTGTTTCCGAAAGGGCCGGTAGTTAGGATTTTGTTGGTGCGCTCTTGAGTGTTGAACCCTGGGTCTGCCCCTATACCAACATGTTCTATGCCAAATCTGATGTGTAGTAATATTTTGCATTGATACCAATCATGGATCTTTTATTTGGGAGTACCCCACCAATGTGCAGGTGTTTCTTTCAAGGAAATATATAAAACTAATAACCTTTGAATTTACAGGACTTCTAAATCAAACTGAGCTAATAATTCTTCTAAATCATTTTGACCATAAAAACATGGAGGTTCTCTTACCTTTGTGCCAACCCATCTTAGTGCACGCATCATTCTTTCACATCTGATGGTAGATATCTCATGTAAGTGTTGTTTCCATTTCTCCAATCCTATGTCAGAATATAAAGCACAAGAAATTATGCTTCTCTTGTAATGTTCCCGACCCTCAAACCCCTATCAAGTAATTCTACCTAAACCACTGTATCTTTATTTTTCTACTTTGATACCAATTCGTTACATCCCCAAACTTAAAACCAATAGGCTAGGACATGCCACTGAATAACTTGCATACTCTAATACCATTTATTCATTATAGACATATCTATCTAATTAAATTAAAGAAGTTATAAAATTTTGTTCATACATATATTAATGTGGAAATAATAGTAGAACATACATGTAGTGAAACATATGATAACATTGCAAGAATCACAGACATGCATTTTAATGCATCATTAAAAAAATTAAGCACAGATATTTGGTACTTATATTTTAATAGATGACCACCAACTGCATACAGACCTTCCACAAAACTCCCAGCCTTAGACCATGCTTCTCATCACGCTCAGTAGTGGGTCACCCCTTAGTTGGGACTAAACTCCATCGGGAAAGGGATTCCTAGACTTGGCAAGGACAAAAAGAAAGTTACACAGATCAACAGAAAGGATGTTCTCCCAGGTGCCATCTCACACTAATAGCCTACAGCCTTGCATTCCCCACATGCCTGAACCACCCTAGGAAGTTTTCCCCTTCTCTGCTCAACATTCCTTTGGCTGCCCCACTTCCCTTTGAGGGCTTCAGCAATAGACCGGACATGAATTCTCAGAGAAATATATTTGTAGTTGGGATACCTTTGGGAAAATCGCTTCCCCAACAACCTCTCTCACCTGGAGAGAGTTTCTTGCAGGCCTCACAATCTACCTCTTCAAATCCACAATCCTAACAACCTGCTTCTTCAGTCCATCTCCTAAGTCAATTTAATTAAGGATGATGGCAACAACAAGGCTCGATATAGACCAGATGATGGAAGCAATCCACACTTAGTCAAGGAACTGTGTTGGTAGAAACAACAAAATGTTGAGGCACGGTACGACTCAGGAAAAGTATAGGTGTGTTGTACTTCACAGGAAAATACAAGGTAACTCAAATGCCTGTCGGTTCTAGAGGTGTGTGACATATGCAAAACGTGACAATGAAGGAAATGGTGATGGATCAGTGCGTGAATCCCTGGGTGAATCGAGAAAGATGATAGACCTCCAGAGAAAGGAGAGAATCGTGGGAATGGTGAGAGAGAATCATGAGAGAGTCATCCCCGAACCGTGATAAAACCCCAACGAGTTGGATTTTCCAGCTATTATTTGCATGTTCATAGGTTGACACATGTATTCCTGATGCTGCATGATCTCCACTTAACACTCGCTCCCTTTCTCCCAAGAAATTAGGAAAACACTTATTATGTCAACCTTATCCTTTAGGAAATAATAATATAATATTACTCCTTTAGAGGTAATCCCTTAGCTTAGCCCCTATTCCTAGACACTTATCCCCTTCCCTTACCCTACCTAGTGGAGCTTAGTCCCCCATAACTCTTTTTTTGTGGTCAGTCTACACGCAACGATGTAATTTTATTAATGATATGAGTGTTTTAATATAAAAAAAATAGGCTCACCGGCCTTAATCATCTAGGCTCTCCGACCTAATAAACATATAAGTCTTCCATCTTATAAACACTTGGGTCACCAGCCTATAAACATAATTAGAATTCAGCAAGGGCTCGACCTTGAGGTGTTACAATACACTCCCCTTATTTTTGCATTGTCCTCAGTGCAACTATTTACACAATAACAACAAGATTTCCAAAATGTTCAAAAAGATGTGGGTAATCTACCCGCATAGCATATTCATGCTCCCATGTTGCGTCCTCGGGACCATACCAGGTCCATTGGAATTTTACAAGCCCTATGGCTTGATTCCGAATCTCCTTGCTTTTCTGGTCCAATATGCACACCAAATGCACCTGGAAAGTGCTTTCTTTCTCCACCTAAATCACATTCCAATCAATAACATGATTAGCATCATGTATATATTTCTTAAGAAATGAGACATGAAATACATTATGTATAGACATGGATGCAAGAAATGCAAGCATGTAAGCTATTGTTCCAATCCTTTCTACGATTTCAAACGGCCCACAATATCTTACTGCCAACTTGGAACAGTTTCCTAGGTTTAGGGAACTTATGTTGGCTTTCACCTTCAATAAAACATGATCCCTTAATTTAAATTCCTTGTGATTTATGTTCTTATCATCATAGATTTTCTTCCTGTCTTGGGCAGCCTTCAAATTCTACTTAATCTTCACCATTTTCTCTTCCATTTCCTTGAGCAACTCTGGCCCAACCACTGCTCTATCAACTGGGTTGTACCAGCTTACTAGAGTGTTTCACTTTCTGCCGTAAAGTGATTCAAACGAGATCATATTCAATGATGCTTGATACCCATTGTTGTAGGCAAATTCTACCAAGTGTAGATAATATTCCCATTTAGATGGTTTGTCCATTACATACATCCTTAGAATATACTCTATCACTTGTCTCACCCTTTATGTTTTCCCAACAAACTCAGAATGATAGGTTGTGTTGAAGTTTAGATTTGTTATGAACCCTTTAAATAACCCTATCCAAAACTTTGAGGTAAACTTTAGGTCTCTGTCAGAAAAAATTGTCTTGGGTATGCCATGCAAGTGTGCTACTTCCCTCATACAAATATCAGCAACATTGGTTTCCTTGTGAGTGACCTTCATAGGAATGAAATGGGCATCTTTAGTAAGCTTGTCCACCACCACCATGATTGCATCATGTTGCTTTCTTGTTTTTGGCAATCCTGTGTTGAAATCCACTGTTACAACTTCCCACTTCCACTCAGAAATGGGTAATGGCTACAGTAAACCAGTTGGGTGTCTATTCTCATCTTTTACCTTTTGACATTCCAAACATTTGGCAATTAAATCAGCAATCTCCCTCTTCATTCCTGGCCAATAATATTGGCTCTTGACTGCTGAAACTATTTTATGATATCTAGGGTGCCCAGCAAAAGGCACATTATGCATTTCTTTTAAAATCGCACTCCTCAAATCAAGAGAATTGGGTACATAAACTATGTTTCTGTACAAGAGAATTCCATCAATTCCCAATTCATAATACTCAACTTTCTGCTGCATTTTACCTTGCTACAATTTTGTAACTACAAGTTTGATTTTGTAGCCTCCACAATTTTTTCTTTCAAATCTGCATTGGTACATGCTAATTGTTGTAGCATGCAAATCATGCACTCTTCTGTTGAGTGCATCATCCACTTTGTTTTCTTTCCCCTTGATATGATTTATATCAAATTCATATTCATAGAGGAATTCTAACCATTTGATTTTCCTAACATTCAAAGTAGGATGATCAAACAAATATTTCAGACCATTATGGTCTGTCCTCAGATCAAACATATTTCCCATGAAGTAGTTCCTCCACTTCTTCAAAGAGTGCACTATGTATCCCAACTCCAAATCATGAGTGGCATAGATCCTTTCATTCTCTTTCAATTTTCTGGACTCGAAACATATTACAAATCTGTTCTGACTAAGGACTCCTCAAATTCCTTCTTTGCACACATCTATGCAAACCATGAAATATTCATTAGGATCAGCAATCCGCAGAATTGGAGAACTGGTTAACAACTTCTTCAATTGTTGGAATCTCCTTTCACATTCTTTTGTCCATATAAATTCCTTCCCCTTCCTTTGCAAAGAAGTGATGGGATGAGCTATTCTTGAAAATCCTGCAATGAACCTTCTGTAGTATCCCACTATACCCATGAAGGATCTAACTTCTGTCACATTCTTAGGTATTTTCCATTCTCTAATGGCTTCTATCTTCTTAGGATCCACTATTATCCCATCTTAAAATATGATATGCCCCAAATAGTGAATCTGTTTTGATAAAATGAGAACTTGCTCAATTTGGCATACAATTGTTGTTCTCTCAGCACTTGCAACACCATCCTCAAATGATGTTCATGTTCTTATTCTAACTTGGAATATACAAGGATTTCATATATAAAGACAATGACAAACTTGTCTAAATATTCTCGGAAAACACCATTCATTAGGCACATGAAAACAGTTGGTGCATTTGATAACCCAAATGGCACCACTGTGAACTCATAATGACCGTACCTTGTCTTGAAGGCGGTCTTGCTGATGTCTTCCTCTTTAATACTTACTTGATGGTATCCTGACCTGATATCTATCTTGGAGAATATCCTTACACCCTTGAACTGATTGAAGAGATCATTGATCCTTGGTAGAGGATACTTGTTCTTTATAGTCACTTTGTTCAATTGTCTGAAATCAATGCACAATCTCAAGGTCCCATATTTTCTATTCACAAACAAGACTAGGTCACCCCAAGGTGACACACTTGGGTGTATATAACCCTTCTTCAGAAGTTCTTCAAGTTGCATTTGTAGCTCCTTCATTGCTAGTGTACTCATTCTGTAAGGTGTCTTTGACACTGGAGCTGCTCTAGGCATCAGATTTATAAAGAAATCAATATCTCTCTTTGAGGGTAGTCATAGTACCTCCTTGAACACATCTTCAAAATCTTCCATGACTACATGATCCTCCAGATTTGGCACCTTATTCTTAGATTCTTCCTCCATATGGGCTGCAAATATTTGACAACCCTTCCTGTAACACTTCTTCAACTGCATTGCTGAAATTTCTCTGATGGTCACTGCCTTGGGAATTCCTTGGACTATTCTTTTATTTCCTTCTTCATCTAGGAAAGTGACTACCTTGTTATGATAGTCTAAGATGGCATGGTGTTGGTCCAACCAATCCATCCCAATTATACAGTCATAGGAACCTAAAGGCAATATGTTCAAATATGCCCTTGTGCTTAGTCCATTCATGTCCATAAGACATGACTTAACCATCTCATTAACTTTTCATTTGGCTTCAGTAGCGAGCTGTACCAACCAATATTTTCCATGCTTGTTTATTGTCAAATGAAAACTTTCCACCATCTTAGGATCTATATAATTGTGACTAGCTCATGAATCAATTAAAATATTGATGGTTTGGTTGTGGATCATACCTTCCACTTCAATCATATGTGACTGATACTATGCTTGCTTGTTGTCTAGGGCTACATAGATCATCGGTATACTTTTTCCCATGTCCTCCATTATTTCATCTCGGTGAACATTGTGAACAACTCTCATTTTGTCACTTTTGTGAGGACAATCTCTAAACATATGATCTCCTTTACAACCCCAACATTGAATAGGTGGTTGCCTTGGCCTTTGAACCCCTATCTCAATCCTTCTGGTTTCTCTAGAAATTGGTTGTCCCTAAGGATTATTTCTAAAGAATGGTGGCTTAGTTCCCTTCTTCCTCTAATCCATCTTGAATTTATTCTTGTCTTCCCAATCTTTTTGGAAAGGTGGCCTTGTTTTTTGTTGATCATACAGGCACTTAACTCACCTTATGGTCTCCTCCAATGTTTTGGGATCATCATATTGTATTTTTTCACTAATGAATGATGGAAGGCCACTCAAATACCTATGAATATTAACTGTCTCATCCTTGATGAAAGAGACATATTTCAGAAATTCTAAAAACCTTCTTTCATATTCATCTATTGTCATACCCCCAAGTTTGATTTCAAAGAACTCTTTCATTTTCTTGTCATAGTATCTCTTAGTCAAGTATTTTTTTTTGAAATACTTCTTGAATTCCCTCCAAGTAAAATTTTTCAATTTAATGTGTTGCACCTGTATTTATTTTTGAAATACTTCTTGAATTCCCTCCAAGTAACATTTTTCAATTTAATGTGTTGCACCTGCACAAGTTTATCCCACCACATGGATGTCTTTCCTTTAAGTTGGTAGATGGAAATTCTTCCTTCTGCATGAGAAGAATAATTGTGCAATTGAAAATACTTTCCCATGCCCAACAGCCATGTCTCTGCATCTTCATCCTTCTTGTGCGCACCATCAAATGTAGGAGGTTTCATTTTTTTCATTGCCCCTCGTATCTCATCCACCCCAGACCTCTTATGCATCTGGATAGGGGATGGACTTGAGCTTTCGTGTACTCTCTTATTGGAATTCCTCGGGGAGTGATAGCGATGTGTGCTAACACTTCTTGTTTTTATTTTCTCATCAGGAGACCTGTGACTTCCTGATTTGGTTGAGCCACTCTCCTTATCCAATTTATTTTCTATTCTTTCCAAGCTCTACATCAACTTCATGTTGAAGTCTCCCTATTTCTCCCTATATCTCATAAGATTTTTGTTATCTGATCGGTGAATCTGGACCTCTTTTTGAAAATTTTTAATAATTTTCATCATGCCCATGTCTTTATCTATTTCTCCTCCATGCCCATTGGAGTTTTTTCCTTCAACTCCCCGATGGACATCCATTCCTCTAGATTCATTCTCTGAAGTGTAATCATTATGTGCCTCCTCCATTTCTTTTCACTATGCGACAATTCGGTTTGGCTCTGACAATTGTTAACTCTGCAAAATGTGCATTCAACCAAATTTTTGTCATGGTATTAGACTTAATAATTTTCTAGAATAACATAAACCAATATGGTTCAAAAAAATATAATCTGACTCCATTTTCAATAGGTCATGGTTGATCAACAACCTCTCAAGCTTCTATCTCTAAGCCCAGCTTTGTTATGCAATAAGTTTTGGGTGCTATCCCTCCTTTCTTCAGCCCTTGGTTAGCATCCAACCACTGTTGTGACCAAGTGCTATTAGTTGGGTGCTTATCCATAGCCTTGAAACTTAGAGGCTCCAGAGATTTGTAGGTTTCCCTTTTTCACACATCAAAAACATCCCAGAACCTTGAATGAGCAATTTCACAAAGGACGATGGATAGGAGTTTCGAGACTCCAAGATTTGGGGTTTCCAAAGCACATCACAATGAATCTCCTAGAGTGCCAAATTGGAAAACTCCCGGAGTGGGGTGGATCAACTTCCACGAATTCCTAGCATCCTACAGATAATACTTACAAAGGGAATTTGGCTTCAGGGGTCCTAGAGTGTCCAAACTCTCAAACCTTCTAGAGTGTCAAGTCTTCGAACCGCTACATTGGTTTCCAAGTGTCATTTCTCGTTCAACGGTCTATATTAACTCCAGAATTCAGAACTTAGGGCTTTGGAATTTTTCCCTCTATCACTCCTTATTACTTCTAAACCAAAAAATATTGAATAAGTTGATCTGTCCTTGGTCAAATCCAATGGTGAACACTCCTCCCCGGATCTATGGTGTATATCCTCTTTGGGACTTCAGAGCTTTGGGCTTCGGCTCTATCTTCTTTGTGACACATAAAATTCTATGAAGTCACGAAGTATGAATGACTTGGAGGTTAACATTCAATCACTTTCTCCAGATCGGATGGTTCTGAAGGATGCTCCTTCTCCTGAACACATCCTATGGCCCAACATCACGGTTGTTGTGGTTTCTTTCTCTGTGGCCTTTTCTTAAACTGTTATACCTCTTGTGCTTATGAAAATTGTCCAAGTGCTCTCTCAACTCCCTTATGGCACTTTGTACATCAAAATTATCTATACCTTTTCACTCTAAATTCCTCATTCATGGCCCATCCAGGTTCAGTGTTGAAACCATGGGCTCTAAACTTGAATTTTGTCCATTTCGACAACAATTATTTTTCAAAACTTTTACTTCAACTTCCACTAACATGGCCCATCCAGGATTAGTGTTATAACCATGTCTCTAATACCAATTTTTAATGTCCCTGACCCTCAAACCCCTACTAGGTAACGCTACCTAAACCATTGTATCTTTTTTTTTCTTCTTTGATACCAATTCATGACATCCCCAGACTTAAAACCAATAGGCCAAGCCATGCCACCAAATAAATTTCATACTATGATACCATTTATTTATTTATATATATATATATATCTAATTCAATTAAAGAAGTTAGAAAATTTTGTTCATACATAGATTAATGCAGAAATAACAGTAGAACATACATGCAATAAAACACAAGATAACATTGCAAGAATCACAGACATGCATTGTTGGTTTGTTATCTCTAATTTATACCTTCAACATGATTGACCCAGGTTCAATTCTACTGGGGTTCCAACAAATCCTATAAAACTATCGACCCTCCTGGTAAACCAGAATGAAATGAAGTACACAGGGTGCACTATGCAATCTCACCCGAGATAGTCTTAATGGGTGGCTGCAATACTCAAGTGTTTGCAGTCCTGGATTGAATGGGGATCTGAGAAGTGTGCGTTGAGAGTTATATTTAACTAATTAAAGTAATATACTGTCATTCCCAATTATGCATGTAATGTAATCAACTCATTATCTCATTCATTCATCATGCTAACATCTACTCATAAATAGTAAAAGAGACACAAACATTCATCACATAAAATAGGTTTTATCATGGTTCACCCCCCCTAGGCTACGTCCACAAAGATCTGGCTCTCATATATTCTATTATGGAAATTCCAAAAATACAGCGTTGCATGATTTACAACTCATCCTCAGTCGGGTCAAGATCTATTGCGAGGCAGAGTCGATCACACCAGGCTCCTCGACCTATTATCTAACCCTCAAGATCTACACTTTTGGCCCTCTACAACTCAACAACTTACCAAAGTAGGTCGTATCATAGAAGGATTACAACTAGTTATCAAAATGGGACTCCTCCATCATCTCTTTAGACTCTATAAAACTGACCTCTGTATTATTTTTTAATGGACCACTACTGCCTCCTTTTCTAGACCTCCTAGGTATCGATATTTTTTTTACATTTCTAGCTCATCGGCCATTAAAATGTATTACAAAAACCCTAACCCTAACTTTGTTAGGTCTTCCATGCATGCACGCATGCTTTTCTTCCTTCCATCTATCACTTTCCTTGTGCATGCCTTCCTTCCCAAAATAGCCTTTCTTTCTAATTTGGCCTACGTCCAATAGGCCCCCAACACTGACATGTGGCTCATCCCAAACCACCTAACCCTTATGTGCTGCATCAATTTCCCTTGTGATTGCTTGGAACTTCTCCATGAGCTATGTTTCTTGTGTTTCGGCCTACGTTGTCTTCTCCTTGAGTGTGTCCAATATCTTCACTGCAATTTCGTCGTTGACCATCCTGGCACATTCTTCCTAGGTTTGTGCCATGTATGTTTTGGATTCCTCTACCTGTGAAATGACCTCTGTTGCTCACTCTTGGAGCAGTTCCATTTGAGCCACACACTCCTTTTCCTGTGTCTACACAATTATAAGTTTTGCTTGCAGTTTCTTCATGTCTTGCACCCCTTTGATGCGCTTCATGATTGACATTGTCTTATTCCTCTCTTTAATATCTTGGATAGTTTCACTTATCCTTTCTCCTTCTTCATCCCATTGTTGGACCGTTGATCCTCCGCCAGCTTTGTCCAGAGCTGCGCTTCTTTCTTGAACAAGTCATTTGCCACGTAAACTTACCGTTCTATCTCTTGTATCTGTGTCATTGCCTCTTGTTTCCTTTTCTCCCTCACCTTCGGTGGAGTGGTAGGTGTGAGATGCTCCTGGATATTCTCGATCTCTTGTTGGTATTGATCAATTGTGTGCACAATCTGATCAATATTCTCTGTCGCCATGAGTTCGGTCGTCTGCATGTTCTTTGGGATCTTCTCATAGGCTACATCCACTTTATTCTCCAATCCCTTCATGTGTTCCTTCTCATATTTGGTCTCCATCTTGTCCTTCTCAAGTACTGATTCCAACCCATCCCGATCATCCTTTGTCTGCTGAAATTTTGTAGTCTTTGTGCATGCGTGAGACTATACCTCTTGTGTAATGCTGACTTGTAGTTTATACAGTTCCTTGGTTGGTATTCGTGACAATACTAACTGTAGTTGAGCCAAGTATTTTAGGGATTTCTGCCCCACGATTTCATCCATGCACATCATGCTAGGTGTGACGTGAAATGTTGATCTTGGATGTGTTATTGTTTGGATTGTATCATTCCCGCTTTGTCCAACTTCACCTATTGTATGTGATGTTGATGGTCCTATTTCTATGTTGTTGTCACCTACCTGTGCTTCCCCAATCTACCTGAGGAGTTGTTGCATGTATGCCAACTCTTCTTCAATTATGTCCCTTTAGCTTGCATCATTCTCAAAATCCTTGAACTTGTGATCTTGTACAATTTGGGCCACCATGTCTGCATCATCCTCCGTGATCGTGTATTTTGGAGGCGTTTTATGTGCCTTCATCTTCTTGTGCGCACTCCCCATCCGGGTGGTTGGTTGCTTAGTCTTGTCTGGTTCTTGTGGAATAACACTTGATGTAGTTCCTTGTGTTGCCTTGGCCTATTTGAATATGCCTGGCAGATTCAGTGTTGTTGAATGTCTCGAGAGAATCTACAGCCAAGGAACTATGGGATAAGTTAGGGAATTTGTATCAATCAAATTCCCTAGTAAACAAGTTGTTTCCTCGAAAGAATCTTTATCATATTAGGATGGAAGATGGAGATTTTGTGACAGAACATCTAAATGCCTTTAATACTCTAGTAAGTCAACTTGTCTCTATTAATATTATGATTGCAGAAGAAGATAAGTGCATTACTTTGTTATGTTCTTTTCCAGACTCTTAGGATAATATGGTTGTAGAAATTGGTAGTACCACTCAATCTACATTGAAGTATGAGGATGTAGTTGCATCCTTGTTATTTGAAGAGATGAGGCAGAAAAGCATGGATGGTCATATCACAAATGATTTATTTTTAAGAGGTCATACCCAAGACATGAATCCTGGTAAGTCTTTGAGGGGGGGGAGATCTAAATCTACAGGTAGATCTAAGTCTCCAGGAAAAAATTTGAGGAAATGTTGGAAGTGTGGTAAAATACGGCATTATAAGAAAGATCTGAAGTCTAAGAAAGTTGATAAACTGAAGGGATCTGATAGTACCTCTTCCAAAGAGGTGAAAGCCTCCACTAAAGAAGGAGGTGATATTTACTTGGAATCTACAGGTACACATGAAGACCGTGATGTATGGTTGATCGACTCAGGTGCATCATACCATATGAATCCTCATAGGGAGTGGTTCTCTGAATATGAAAAATACGATGGTGGTGATGTATTCCTAGGAGTTGAATCGACAGCCAAAATCATGGGACATGTGATCCAAGTGGATATCAGTGGCCACCCACCTTTTCCAAATGGCTCAAAACAGTTTTCTGGCCATTTTGGAAATTTACTATTTTTAGCAGGTTTTAACTTCCGGGGCCATTTTGAGGGTCCAAATGAAGGTTTTTCGAGATCGAGGTTCTTAATGATATTTTAAGGAATAATTGAGCCCCCAAAATGAATCTCCTCAACAATACCTTTCCAACGAGCTATCACACGCCTAAAACAAAGACCGTATGCAAACGTTACGACCCCGGGAAGTTGATGTACTCACTTACCCAAACGGGGCCCACATGACTTTTGGCGCTTCATCTCCTAGGGTTAGGTTTCTGGATGTCTAGGAATTTTGGAATTCATGTTTATTGTAAAAGGGCCTTCAGAGCCTCATTGTAATCATCTTCTTGTGAATGCGAGTAGCCGTCACATCTCTTCTCAAAGATAAGCTGCCACCATTCTAGCGAGTCTTTCACTCTGTATTTTTACAGTCTCTGTACATTTATATGATTAAAAGAAATCGTGTATTACTGTATATCTATGTTTATGGTTGCATCTCTGATACATTTTTGTTATATTATTAAATATCTACAATATCTCTGTGCATTTCTTTATTATATCTCCGCTCTCATTTCATGCCGAAAATAATCCGGATCAACATGGAAGGGTTATGTTGTTGCTAAAATATGGAAGGATTAGAACTCTCCTTGGGGTTCTTGTTGGAACAGAGGAAGACCCAGGGTTCAAGCTTCAACATCTCACCAACAAAACCCTAACTATCGGCCCTTTCAGCAACACCTGTGAAGCAGATGAAGTCTCACCCGAGGTAGAGGTGGGGGTGGTTGCAGGACTCCAGTGTATGCAACCTTAGCTGGGACACAGATCTATGACTATAATACTCTAACAAAGAACTTAGTAGTTTTCATTCATTAGTACTTAACCTTTGTCTACAGCACAGATAAACCCTAATTACAGTGCAATGTAGTATTCAACAAGATTCAACACATTCAAGCACTAAACACATCAACATAGATCAGATCTAACATCTTATACACATCATTAGGCACTAAGCTATCATATTCATTCAAGCATACATAATTGCACTAAACATTAATCATATGAACCATAAAAAAACCATAATAAACAAAGAAACCATAACATAGGATATACGTGGTTCACCTCCAGCCTGGGGCTACGTCCACCAACTCTTCTTCTCTTTATTGTCTTTTGTCAATCTTCTACATGCATAGAGCCACAAGGTCCTACTCCACATAGGATAGGAGATATGTGTGCACCTTGCCAGATCCTCCTTCCCTGATCTAGGTTATAGCACAAAGCATTTACTCAATCTCTTACAGTCACTTTTACTTAGCCTTGCAAGTCTCACACAGTATGCACAAAGCATGTACAACTATCACTTGCACTTAGCACATTGGCCTTCACTTTCCCTTAGCACCTAACATTACACACCCTATTTATGTCGCCTAGATTTCTATTTATACATTACAAAATGGCCTAATCATGGGTAAACCCATGGGCCGACATCCCCATACCTGTTACATAAGCCCTAATCCCAAAAACTCCCTAAAATGGGTTGAGATCCCACGATCTCTACTTCGACTTGCGCTCTGTCTTCGACAGCCTGTCGAGGTCCCAAAATATGTCAAACCTGACCAAGGATCTCCAAAACTTGGTCAAGGGCCAATAGGCCCCCAACACTCACCAGTGACGCATCCTGAGTCACTCTTATCTGGGTAGCTCTGCTTCAAAATCGTCAAGCCTAGCTTGAGCTACTTCGACCTGCTGTTGTGCCAGGGCTTCCTGCTCAGTGAAACTCCTGAAGAACTACCTCATTCATAGGTCCCTCTAAGCATTGTTCGACTGAAGTGACTACTTGTTCAAACTCTGCTCCTCATCCTTCAATCTCTTCGAACAGTTGGCAAGATGCATCCTGGACTGGTTGGAGCCTCTAAGTCACTTCCATGACTTTTCTCTATATGGCATGGACATGTTGTTCAACAGTGCACTATTCCTGGGATCATTTCATTCTCTCAATTGTCGACAAGAGCTTCAGTTGTGCC
Organism: Picea engelmannii; assembly: GCA_009831015.1. Taxonomy (NCBI): domain Eukaryota; kingdom Viridiplantae; phylum Streptophyta; class Pinopsida; order Pinales; family Pinaceae; genus Picea; species Picea engelmannii. Next base: position 120,147 of record ML783946.1, on the reverse strand, counting down.
TATACCGTTGTTGCTTGCTTCTTTTCCTCTTGGAGTTGTGACTCCAATGTCTTTAGTTCAGGGTCTTTAGTAAGTCACTCATAAGTCTACGCACTTCTACTGCTAATTTGTTTACATTCCATATATAATGCTCTGATCCTCTCAACTGCACTCTGGATAGTGGCTTCTCTTTGGTCTCGCATGTCCTGCAAAGTACTTGGTACTATTTGTAGATCTAGATATGCTATTCTCTTTTGAAGCTATTGGATGGCTTCAAAAAGCTACACTACTTGATGCTCCACTAGGTCTTCCTGATTATGCTCTAAGCCTGTCACAGAGAGAAATTATCTATTGAATGCTTCTTTTACTCCAAGCTGCTCCACGAGGAACTGTTCTTTCTCATGCTGGATCCGTGCCTTTTCCTCTTCAAACTTTGCTTGAAGGGAAACCTTCTCCTGCTGCACAACCCTGTGTTGCTCTATTACTTACTCGTGTGCTTGATTCAGGGCCACTGTGGATTATTTTTTTTCTTCTTATGCATGATGAAGGTAGGCTTTAGTCGCATCTGCTAGTCTGCAAAGTTGGGTAGCCTCATCTCCCAACTCTGTTTCTTCTGATGGTGGGGGCACAGTAGACATTGCATGGCTGGAGTGAAGGGCCTATTGTACCCCTCACAGTTCTGCTTCAATTTTTTCATACATGGTCTCTTTCTTAGCTTCATTTCTATGAAAAATATCTTCTGAGGCATCTGATACAGTTGTGATGATGAAGTTGAAGTCATCGAGTGTGAGCACAGTTTGCAGCTTGGTCTTACTAGCTTTTGACTTCTTTTTTGATGTGGGTTTCATGGGAGAAACCTTTCTTTTGTTAGACGTCTCTACGTCATCAGGGGGGTTCTGTGGTGGTGTTAATTTGCCTTACTTCTACTAATATTATTTTCCATTGTACTCTTATTTATCTACTTCGTCATCACCTCCTCTTCTAGGTGATTTTGAAGTAGTTTCTTCTGATTCACTACTCAGTTGTTGGGCCTCTTTTGTCTTCTTCCTTCTGCTATTTTCAGGTGTATCATACCCTTCACGAGTGACCATTAGGATTCCAAGTGGTTCAGGATCAGACAGTTCTGTGGGGTCAACAGGGATAAGGAGCTTTGTAGGCCACTCCTTAGTGATTTATTCTAGGTCCTCCTTTATGAGTTTGTAGTAACTCTGTAGTACTTCTTTGTGTTCTTCTCCACGCGTAGTGATGTAGATAAAATTTCCGTCTGCGTGGAAATTCACAGATCGTTTGAACCTGTGCAGGGTGTTCAACATTAGATGAGGGATAGCCTCAATATTCCTCTTTAACTGCAGGTAGTAGGTGTGGAACACCACGTTTTACTACCATTGTTTTCCCATATCGCTTTAATACCAAAGTGAATTGAACTTCGCAGATAAGGGCTTAGATTTCTCTAGTTCAGGGAAGGTTGCACCTTCCGGCATCTCCCAAGCCATGAACGTGATGAGGATCAACAGCCAAATAAAATGGAACTCATAGCCCTGATCCTGAGCTTCGTTGTAGTCTTGTTCTAATTCATTTACTAAGAACTTTTCCCAATTCATTTGTAGCCCCTCCATACATTTCCCCACAAGGTCAACAACAAACCCTGTGACCTCTGTGGGTGTATTCTTCTGGACTAGCTTACCAGCAATCAACTGGAAATCAAGGAACACTACACCATTCTGTATGGAGGCTACCTTGTAGCCTTGCTTTCCCTTCTCCACATCGTCATATGTATCTTTAATCTTCTGTGCCAGGGCATAGTTTGCAGCCTTCCCTGGGTAAAAGTCTTGCGGCTCTAGTCCTTGCATTCTCAATCTAGAGATCCGATGGATCAATGCTAGATCTATGGTGATGCCTTTTTCTAGCCACAAATAAACGCCATGGAAGCTCGATAGCAAGAGCTTAACGCATTCGTTAAACTTATGGTGCCTTCCAAAATGGGGTATTTTCATCACGTTCAGAATAGTGGACTGCACGAGGTCCATAGTCCATGGTTGGGGGATTATCCTCGACTTCTTCCCCTTCATCCTAGTCAAATATCTGTGAGGAACGATCATGTTGAAGTTATTGCGATACCCTAGGTTAAAGTCATTGATATTTAGTGTCATGATCTTATCCAGCTGAGGCTTTCCTGTGTGTATCCCCTTCAGGAGGTACGCAGTAACCAAGGTGTAGTCGAAGGCCCTGGGGACACTATCACAATTCACAACGGTGGCCAGAGGCGGGATGTAATTGGGCAAGATGGATGGGATTAACTTCGCGTTCGCCAAGTCATTTTGATTATTGGTTCTTTTCTCATCTGCAGCTCGGGATGGTCTGGATCCATGAGAAGTCGATGGGGAGGCTTGCACTCCTCATGTCGATGAGGCTTGAACTCTTGTGGACATCACTCTCTCTTCCATTAGATCAATTAAAATTTCCTCTACTAAATTTTCCACAGCCCTGAGCTCGTCCGAAATGCATGCTCGAGATCGGATATCTCAGGCTGATGAACAATTTCTCAATGCAATAGAATGGATGGAAAGGTCTCAATAAGCACAACACAGTAACAATGATTTCTCTTGTTGGCTCGGATACAATTTGTGAAAGTGTGCTTGGCGCAAAAGTCAACAGGATAAGTAGACAGTTGTGTAACGAATCCTTCTAATGGACAAGAAGCCTTCATCAATGCACTTTTTTCCATTATGGTGCGGTCCCAATGGTCCGATGGAGAGCTTTCTGATCATAAATGTTTTTCTAACTATTCTGGAATGCCAATCTAATGGTTATAATGCCTCCAATGGTCATATCACTCTTCCATAGCGAAGTGCCAATATGAGATGCTCTGATATTCTGGAAAAGTTCAAATTCTGGAGACCTTCCTTCTGCGAAGTCTTCTCTGGAGCTTCCTGTAATTTCTCCAACTTTGCTTTCTTCTTGGTGAGCTTTCTATCTTTCTTCCCTATGATCTGCATTATTGGGTTCCTCTTCCCATTCTAATTCTTATTTTCTCTTGGCATAATAACTTTGCGTTGTTGATGGTATTTCGTAGGGTTTAAGGGAAATACTTCTTCTCTGTCTCAGGTAGGTGCTCTACTCTCTTGTATGGACAAGTTTTTCAAGTCTGTCTATGTTCTTTCAACTTTGACATCCAAGTTTCTGGTTCTAAACAACTTCGATCTATTCTCCTATTCTTCTATCAAGTGTTCTATTCTCTGAGTCATGAAATATTTTAATTCTTGCTTTTTCAGTTGTATGGCTTCTTCTTCTTTTCTCTGCGTCTGATCTTTCTTAATCCAGGGTTTTCCTAGCAATAAAGAAAATGGGGTGTTTTTATCAACAATTTAATAACCTCAAATTCTTCCTTTGTCGAATTTCCATGAGCACTAATAGATATATAGGTAAGTCTTCCACATAGGATTATTAACTTTCCTATAAATAATCCTATTCCCCCCAATGAAGGAATCATAGCAGGCTTTCCTAAAATTTCCCAAGTTTTTTCTATCATAATATTCACCTGTGTTTCCTCATCCAGAACATAGTCTATGTCGAATTCTCCTATTCTTGTTTCTATGAACTCTCTCTCTTTGAAGATCTCTTATAAGTTGATATCTATGTGGTCATTCATGGTTTCTTGCATTTGTAGTAATATAGTGTCTGATACTTTCTGGGGTTCTGCCATAGTATTAATTTTTGAGTCTTTCTCATGTTTTTCTTGTTCCATATTCATTCTTTCAAGTTTGGAAATCATCCTAGTGAAATCCAGAACTTCATGGTCCATAGATTTACAACAAAGACAACTAGGTATTCTATCAGGGAAATCCTTAGCAAGATGGTTCGGCCTTTTGTAGTTGTAACAAAGGTTTAATCCTCTCTTCCTCTTAAATGATCCATGACCTTTCTTGTACTGCACACTAGGATCGTGGTAGCTAACCTGTAAAGAATTCTTCCTAGGATCCTGCATCCATTTGTTAGTCCAAACATACTTTCTATGCATAGAAATAACATATCTTTCATTATTTCTATCAGATCTACTCATATCAAACATTCTTTATTCTAGTTGTACCCTAGTTTTCAGACTAGGACCAAATTATCAAACATACCCATATCCATACTTTTGAAGAAAAAATTTCCACTTATCTTACCTCTATCAGAGAACAAATATTTCAGATCTCACCTCTTTTCTTCGAATTAGACTTATTTTCTTAGAACAGATCTTTCACAAGTCAAGTAGAATACTGTGCACTAAAGAAATAGATCTACGCACAGAGCTTTATTTCTTTTCCTCAGTTCTCAGAAATAAAAGTTTCACATCCCGTAAACGGAAGCATTTGTTGCCATAGGGGCAGACCCAGGTTTCAATGCTTCAACAACGCACCAAAAAAACCCTAACTATCGGCCCTTTCGGCAACACTTGCGAAGCAGATGAAGTCTCACCCGAGGTAGAGGCAGGGGTGGTTGCAGGACTCCGGTGTCTACAACCTTAGCTGGGACAAATATGTGTGATTGCAATACTCTAACAAAGCACTTAGCAGTTGTCAGTCATTAGTACTTAACCTTTGTCTATAGCACAAATAAACCCTAATTATAGTGCAACACAATATTCAACAAGATTCAACACATTCAAGCACTAAACACATCAACATATATCAGATCTAACATCTTATTCACATCATTAGGCACTAAGCTATCATATTCATATAAGCATACATCATTGCACTAATCATTAATCATATGAACCATAAAAAACCATAATGCACAAAGCAACCACACCATAGGATATACGTGGTTCACCCCAAGCCTGGGGCTATGTCCACCAAATCTTCTTCTCTTTTTTGTCTTCTGTCAATATTATACATGCACATAGCCACAAGGTCCTACTCCACATAGGACAGGAGATATGCACACAACTCACCATATCCTCCTTCCTCGATCTAAGTTACAACACAAATCCTTTACTTAATCTCTTACAGTCACTTGCACTTAGCCTTGCAAGTCTCACAAAGTATGCACAAAGCATGTACAACTATCACTTGCACTTAGCACATTGACCTTCACTTTCCCTTATCACCTAGCATCACACACCCTATCTACATCGCCTATCTTTCTATTCATACATTACAAAAGGGCCTAAACATGGGTAAACCCATGGGGTGACATCCCCATACCTATTACATAAGCCCTAATCCAAAAAATTCCTTAATAGGGGTCGAGGTCCCATGATCTCTGCTTTGACTTGCGCTTCACCTTCGATAGCTTGTTGAAGTCCAAAAATAGGTCAAACCTAACCAAGGATATCCAAAACTTGGTCAAGGGCCAACAATTTTTCACATTCCAAAACTAGCTAGGAGCATAATATTTGTAAGCAAGTTGGATGATGTAGGAGTGGATACTATATTGGGAAAGCGCACTTGCAAGATGGTACGAGGAGAAATGGTGTTTATGAGGGGAGTTCGGTGTGGAAATATATGCAAGTTGTTGGGAAGAACTTGTACTAATGGGTGTAACAGTTATGTTGTCCCTGAGAAGACAAATAAAGAAGACAAGACCAATACTGTCCCTAGAAAGAAGACCATGTTGTGGAATCAAATACTAGGGCATATTCGAGAAAATGGCCTTCAACCACTACATGGTAAAGATATGGTTGAAGGTATGTCTAATTTCACATTGTATTTTGATTTTTGTGAACATTTCATATATGGTAAACATAATCGAGTAAGATTCCCATCTGGTGCTACAAAAGAAAAGGGGATCTTAGAATTGATACACAATGATGTGTTTGGACCTGTGTGTGTTCCATCACTAGGTAAATCTATGTATTATGTTCTATTAATAGATGATTTCTCAAGGAACACATGTATTTATTTTCTTAGAAAGAAATACGAGGTATATGATAAATTTAAAGAGTTTAAGGATTTGGTAGAAAATCAGTCAGAGAAGAAAATAAAGGTATTGAGGACAGATAATGGTGGAGAATTCTATGGAAATGAATTCAAATATTTTTGTAAGAAGTGTGGTATAGCAAGGCAGAATACTACTCCATACACACCTCAGAAGAATGGAGTTACAGAAAGGATGAACATGACACTTATGGAAAAATCAAGGAGCATGATCAGCGGTACCAAGTTAGCACAGGAATTCTTTGTAGAGGCAATGGGTACATCATGTTACCTGGTCAATCGTTCACCCTCATCAGCATTGGATGATAAAAATCCACAAGAGGTGTGGAATGGAAAGAAACCCTCTCTTGAACATCTTATAGTTTTTGGATGTGATGCTTATGTACATGTTCTAAAGGAAAATAGGAGTAAGTTGGATAAAAAGGCTGAAAAGTGTATCTTTATTGGTTATAAACATGGTGTAAAAAATTATAATCTTTGGAACCCAGAAGCCAAGAAGACTGTTTATAGTCGAGATGTTGTTTTCAGAGAGGTAAAAGATGTTTCCAAACAGGAATTCCTACCAAGTCCAGAAGAACCTGAGAAAATAGAGTTGGAGTTGGATGATGCCAAATATGAATCCTGTGAAGAAGATGAAGAAACTCATACCCCAGTAATGAGGAGATCAGTGAGGGAAAGAAGGAAACCAGAAAGTTATAGTCCACCTGATTTATGTTCTAATTTTTCTTTATCTGTTACTGATGATGATCCCAGAACTGTCAGCGAAGCAATGAATTCAAAGGATAGTAAACTCTGGAAGAAGGCCATGGTTGAAGAAATGGATGCCTTAGATAAGAATGAGGCATGGCATATAGTTGAGTTTCTAGCTGGAAGAAAATATGTTGGTAGAAAATGGTTGTTTAAGAAGAAGTTTAATGCAGAAGGTAAAGTGGAGAAATACAAAGCTCGGTTAGTAGAAAAAGGTTATTCCCAGGTAGAGGGAATTGACTTTGGTGAGATTTTTTCTCCTATTGCCAATTTAACATCTATTATATTTCTTTTATCTATTGTTGTTTCTTTTTATATTGAATTCGAACAGATGGATGTGAAGACAACATTCCTACATGGGGATCTGGAAGAAGAAATCTACATGAAGCAGCCAGAAGGATTTGTAGTGAAGGGAAAGAAAGAGCTTGTTTGTAAGCTAAAGAAGTCACTATATGGTCTGAAGCAATCACCTAGGATGTGGTACCAAAATTTTGACACATACATCCTTGGATTGGGATTTGTGAGAAGCAAGTCTAATCACTGTGTATATTCCAAGCATGTTGGTAATCACTTCATTTACGTAGTGTTGTATGTTGATGACATGCTGCTGCTAGTAAATAACATGGATGTTATCAAGGAGGTTAAATCGTAGCTATCCTCCAAATTTTACATGAAGGATCTCGGTGTTGCTAACTTCATTCTGGGAATGGAGATTAAAGGAGATCATACAAACATGAAACTATGGTTGAATCAGAGAAAATATGTTGAGACGATATTGCAGAGGTTTAATATGCAAGAAAGTAAACCAATCAAGGTTCCTATTCCTATAGGCATAAATTTATTTGTAGATCAGTGTCCCAAGACACAGTAAGAAGAAGAGGACATGTCCCATGTTTCGTATACCAGTGCAGTTGGTAGTTTGATGTATGCAATGGTCTATACTAGACCAGACACTGCACATGTAGTGGAAGTTTTGAGAAGGTATATGTCAAAACCAGGGAAGGAGAATTTGATAGTAGTAAAGAGGGTTTTGAGGTATTTGTGTGGCACTACCAATTATGGATTGTGCTACCAAGGAAGACTAGGATTGGACAGAGTGGTGGACATACATGTCTTTGTTGATGCATACTGGGCTGGAGATCTGGATCGCAGACAATCTACAAGTGGGTATGTGGTTAACCTATTTGGAGGAGCAATCAGTTGGATGAGAAAAAGACAGGTTGTAGTGGCACTCTCAAATACAGAATTTGAATACATGGCAACCACTCATGCAAGCAAGGAAGCAGTATAGTTACAGAGATTGTGTTCAGGTATTGGGTTGGTACAACAAGTAGTGAGATTAGATTGTGGCAGTCAGAGTGCAATATTTCTGGAAAAGAACCCATATTATCATTCAAAGACAAAGCATATTGATGATCTGTATCACTTTGTCAGAGACATGGTTGAATAAAAGAAGGGGTTGCTGGAAAAGGTTGACACTTTGAAGAATGAAAGTCTATGAGCACGAAAAAGTTCTCTCGGTGTAGAGTAACAATGGGCATTGTTGCCTTGGATTTATTGGCATAGGGGTAGACACAGGGTTCATCTCTAAGAGTGCACCAGCAAACCCTAACTACTAGCCCTTTCGGAAACACCTGCGAGGCAGATGCAGTCTCACCCAAAGTAGCTATGGGGGGGTTGCAGGACAAATATGTCTACAACCAAAGGGGATATCAAGTAGATCCAATACAAGAACAATACAACATTTATATATCATTTACCAGTTCATATCTACTCTGTAGAACCATCTATCAGATCTAACACAGTAATGCAATAATAGTATATCAAATGAAAAAGAACAGAGCATCAATCACACACACAACAAAAGATATATGTGGTTCACCCTCTCTCTAGGGCTACATCCACATAACTGTTCTTTATAATATATTTAAGATGAATCATATAGCTCTTGTTTGCACTCTCAGCCAACATATCTTCCTTCTTCTCCTCTCTTCCTCTCCCCTTCCTACGCACCCAGCTGCAAGACCGATCTTCACACTTAGCTGAAGATATTACAATACTAGAAGGCTCTATAGTCAACACTTCTCTCACACACAATAATACTCACTCGATCAGATAATAACAATGACTCAATCCACATAGTACCAACAACAATAACAAAAACAAAGCATCCCAGGTCCTTTAGACCTCTATTTATACATTAAAATCAGTCACCGATAGCCTTAGGTCGAAACCTAGGTGACAAAACCCTAGATACCAAAACCATAGGTGTCTAAAACCCTAGTTCAACTTGACCCACTTTTTCAGGGCTTCACCAGCCTGTCTTTACTTCCTTCTCGTGAAGTGCTCCAAAGTATCCAATAGTGGATTTTTTCTCTTGTTGAGTTGTCCACGATCCATATTCCTTGCTGATATGTCATCCTCAATATCCTCATCCAACGTCTTGCTTCCTTTTACATTGTTCTATCTTTTCTTCTCTTTTACTCACTTCGACCCAGTAACAATCACTGTGTCTTCCGCACAGTTCACGTTTTTCCCTTTTCTTCCTTGATCTTCTCTTTCTTCCATAACCAAGGGACAATAGGCCCCCAACACTCACATGTGACTCATCCTAAGGCACTTCATATCTGATCCCTCTTCTTTGCTTCATCTTCAAACTATGCAAGGCAACCTGTGCTTCCAGCTCTAGTCCTCCCTTCCTCCCTTGTGTAGACTGTATTTTCTATGTCTGGTACCTAGATTCAACTACACCTGGTACCTATACCTTTTTCCACCTATTTTTACTAAGATTTGCGAGGCAACTGGTTGTCATAATACAACTTCATCTGCCTCTCATTCACCAAACCTTCCTTCCATTCTCCATTCAAAGTCTTCAATTGCATAGCTCCTCCTTCTGTAACATAGGCGACCTCTTATGGCCCAAGCCAATGCATTCTAAACTTCCCAGGATGCTTCATGAACTTGCTGTCATATACCAGTACTAGATCACCTTTCTTAAATACCTTCTTATTGATGTGTATGTCGTGGTAGGCTTTCTCTCGTTCCTTCTAAACCTACTGGTGAAATCCTGCAATAACTCTATCTTCTTCTAGTTCTACCAACTGTGCAAGCCTCTCTTGAACATCGCCAGTGTCGTCCATATCTGTAAAGGAATCAATTATTAAGCTTGGTACCAAATACTCCATTGGGACAATGACTTCGATACCATACACCAATTTAAAAGGGGTCTGCATTGTGAGTTTCTTGCAAGTGGTTCTATAGGCCCATAATACTATTGGTACTCTAAAATCCCAGTCATCTCTATTGAAATTGTAAATATTCGTTAGCACTATCTCCAAGATATTTTTGAATGCTTCAACTATCCCATCTGCTTGTGGATCATAAGGCATACTCTTCTGATGGTGGACTATAAATTCCTCAATCAAGGCTTCAATTGTTTTATTAATGAAATGTGTGCCTTGATCGCTCATAAGGATATTCGGGAATCAAAACTTGGTTATGATGTCATCAAATATGAAGCACGCAGTTGTAGTGGCACTACAATCCTTAACTACTCTTGCTTCAGCCCATATGGTCAAGTACTATGTCACAATAATTATGTACCTTGCTCCTGTGCACTTCCCCGGTGGGTTAATAGGTCCCACAAAGTCAATGGCCCATTTCTCAAATGCTTGTACAGTCAATTATGGTGCTAATGACATTTCATATCTTCTAGATGGTTTCCCAACTCCTTGGCATATATTGTAGGCTCTATAATAGTCCTTAGCATCTCTGTGTAGAGTAGGCCACCAAAGGCCAGCCCTAAGAATCTTCTGCGCAATTTCTTTCCCTGCATAGTGTCCTCCTACAATTCCTTCATGATATTCAGCGAGGATCAATGGTATTTTTGCCCCCATAACACACCTCCTAAGTATCTCATCAGGTCCCATCTTGTATAGTTGTCCCGCTATAAGTGAAAAGTCTATAGCACGCACTACTAGTTGTTTCTTATGGGTGATTGTATATTCACTTGGTGCCATTCCCGTTGACAAGAGCTGGATTATCTCTTCGAAGTGGTCATCAATATTTCTAATGGCTATTAGTTGTGCATTCGATAGTGTATCCTCCAAACTAGTAGGCTCTTCTCCATGTTCCAACCTCGACAAGTGGTCAGAACCTTTGTTCATTCTCCCTGGCTTAACTACGATCTCAAAATCATATTCCTGAAATAGAAGAATCCATCTGCATATTCCTCCCCCCAACACTAGCATGTTGACTAGGTATTTTAGTGCGGAGTGATCAGTAAACATTTTAAAGTGTCCTCCCAACAAGTAGTGGCGGAACTAGTGCAACACATATACCATGGCTAACCATTCTCTTTCAGTGGTGGTGTAATTGATCTCAGTTATTGATAGCTTCCTGCTAGCAAATACTAATGGGTGGTGGATGTCTCTTGTTCCTGGTTGTGTTAACACAGCTCCTAATGCAATAGAATATGCATAAAAAACTCCTTACTCCAATATGGGAAAACTAGAATAGGCGCAGTAACCATTTTCTATTTCAGTGTGTCAAAGATCTATTGGCATTCTTATGTCCAGTGAAATTGACAGTCTTTCTTCAAAATATTCTCCATGGGTGCTATAATCTGGGCATAGCCTTTAATGAACTTCATGTAATATCCTGTGTGTCCCAGCGCAGTGCGCAGCTGTTTGACTGAAGTAGGAGGGGGTAGATCAACTATGATGGCAATTTTAGATGGATCTACTAGCAATCCCTGCTTGAATACAATATGACCTAACAAAATTCCAAATGGTGAAAACAAAATGCACTTCTTCAGGTTTAAGGCAATCTGACACTGCCTGCACTTGTCCAACATTAGCCTTAAACATTTGATATGATTTTTCAATAAACTAAAAACAGTCCAATCATCAAAGTATGCTTCTAGAAACTTATGTAGGAACTCCTTGAATGCTTCGACTACCACCCTGCAAAAGATGGTTGGGGCATTATTCAATCCAAATGACATTATTGTATATTGGTAGGATCCCCATTCTATGGAAAAGGTTGTCTTATGGTGATCTTCCTTGGAAATCCAGATCTGATGGTATCCTAAAAATCCATCTGTAAAAGAATATACTTCTTGACCTCCTACATTATCTAACACTTCGTCAGTGAATGGCGTAGGGGAGGGGTCATGCAAACAAGCATCATTCATCTTCTTGAGATATACACAGATCCGGATATCTTATGTCTTCTTGTATTGTACCACCATAGGAATAATCCATTATGATTCTTCGATAGGTTCTATAATCCCTGCTTCCAGCATTCTTTCGATCTCAATCTTCACTTTCTCCTTATATTTAGGGTTCAATCTGTAGGGTATCTGTTTGACTGGCATTGCATCTAGTTTCAAAGATATCCTCATCTCTCCCATAGGCCCTTTAATGCCCTTCATATCAGTGAACTTGGTCAGAAACAATTCCTGATATTCATGCAATAACTCGATGATTTTGTCAATGGTGGAAGCATCTGAATAATATCCAACATTTTCAAGCTTCGGTGTTTGCTCTGTTCCAATATTGACTTTCTTGATATTGATCAGTTGTCCAATAAATGGTAGCTCAACTCCTAGTTCTTTCACATCTCTCTGGCCTTCTATTTCTGCAATGTTCACCTTCCTAGGATCATCATCTTCATAAGCATTGATGTTGTAACAGCCTTGCAGTTTCTGGAGAGGCGTAGTCCATTCATCCTCTTATTTCTCCAAAGGGAGGCTAGGTGCCTCCTTGAATACTTTTTCTCTTACAATCTGTAATTCTTGATCTACTGTAGGATATTGGCTTTCGAATATAAAGGTAGTGACAAAGTTCTAAGTCATACCTTCCCAATCTATAGTGATGAGGCATAGTTCTGCTTGAAGGTACCAGTTGATAGGGATAGTCTCCAGCATGTTTATGAATTTGTGCACCCACTGCTCTTGAGGAATATTTCTCCAGGTTTCCTCACAACTTCGCACATGGTCTTTTATTCATCTTCGACCTGTGTACCTAACTTCGCAGTCATCTACTTGCACTGAGAACCATGTTGTCATTAGAGTATGAAATTATACCCATTATGTAATGTTGTTTTTATGTGTCCCCCACCATCTTTCTAGTGTGGCTTTCAAGGCCTCATTCATTGCCAACAAGCATTGTTGCATTGGTACACTTTCTTCAAAGTCTGACAAGAAAGTTTCTAAAGGATTCAAACCATCAAAGGTGGGTAAGTTACTTACTGTTGTGTCGATCCAGCGTACTTCTCTGGTTAATCTAGCACATATCCTTGTAGATACTTCATACATTATTTTATGACAATTCTCCAGTGCTTCTTCTGAATCTGATGAACACGCATTGTCACTTCTCCAGCTAAAATTTCCATCTGTCGTAGGATTAATGTAATCATGATGTCTGGCTGTTAATTTGTATATGCTTTCTAGTTCATATGTGTGGTCTTATTCTCTAATTGGCTCAGTGTATTTCTGACCTTCATCAGGACCTAATGATGCAATGACGCTAATGCCATCTCCTTCAAATCGCATTCATCTTTTCTTTAAATCAACCATAGTGGAATTATTGAAAGCCCGATCAATTCCTAACAAGGCAGGGTAAGAACAACTATCATCAACTATCTCAATCACCTTGAAGTTTGCAAACATACTCACTCTGTCGATGTCTATAGGGACATGTTCCAATATTCCAAAGGGGCTTACTTCCTGTTGATTAGCCATCCTAAGCCTGATAGGGCAAAATATCAACTTAAGTTTTCCAATCAATGCCCAGGTTTGCTTCATCATGACATTGACCTCTAACCCTAAGTCGAGGACCACATAGTCTATATCATACTCTCCAATTTTAGAATTTAGGTGTAGTTCCTTATTTGTCCTTCTCTTCTTGGAGAGTTGATGCACTACTTTATTTAGTAAAGGATATACCCTTCCTATCTCATACTATCTGACCAAATTTTGTAGTTCTTGTATAGCTTTCTCATCTTTAATCAACTCTATAAACATATACAAGAAACTGATAAGTTTACTTGCCTCTTTTCCATATCCGAGTGAAGCAGACTAATTGAATGCTAGAGTCATTCCACATTCTCTTACTTCTGGTTGTGTCTTTGATGAATATCCTTGGTCTCCCCTAAATTCTCTTCTTGCCTCCTCGAACATTTGTTTTTCTTTCTTTGCATCAAAATTTTGTGTCTTCTCTGCAGCTTTCCTGACTCCTAGTTCTTCTATAGTATTTCCTTGGGTCATTCTATCCTCTCTTGTAACAACGCCTCCTCTAGTGATAATAGTGAATCGAGGGTCTTCTCTGCAAGGTTCTTTTTTCATTAATTGTATTTTCAGGTTCTAATGAGGTCCCTGTTTCTCTTGAATTTTAGCCAGCAATGTTGGACATTCATCGATAACATGCTCGAAAGAGTTTCAATAGTTGCAAGTGGTACAAAGGTTTTGACAGTCCCTTGCCAAGTGTCCTAGATATGCATAGTTATAAAATATTATCTGTACTCAACCTCGACCCATACCTCCTCCTCTTCCTCTTCCTCGGAATCCACCACGAGGGTTGAAGTTTCCTCTCCCAGGGGAGTTATACTGCATAGTGTTTCCTTCTTGTTGTACTTCGCCTTGAATCTTGTATATATCCCTTGACATTTTATACATGAGATCGTAAGCCCTACAATCCCTATCATCATGTCCCATGGACTTATAGAATGTGCAATACAAATATGTGGGTGTCTGAACATATTTTTTCATGTAGTAGCACTCACCAAGGCGATGTCTATTTTTGCATACCTCGCACCAGGGTAGGGTAACTTGTTTCAAGGGGATCAGAGCTTCAGAGGCCAAGTATTCATGGAATAGGGGACAATTTTCCTTTTCATGGCCTTATGATTTGCATCTGACACACTAGATGTCTTCTCTTTTATCTTTTCCCTTATATTTCTTCATATCTTCGACCTGCAGAGACAAACTGGTTAGCTGATTCAAGATTTGACTCATACACGAGTTGGATTATCCCATAGGCGTTGATTCTAACTTCATGGTGATCTCCAGTGCCTTAGCCTGCGAAGCAATCTTCTATTGCATTAGAGGAACTCTGATGTGTGGGAAGAGGGAAGCAATGAACCATTCCTTGTTCTGCTCATCAGGGATTTGAAAACTCAGATGGCTTGTCAAGGTCTTTAATCTCTAATCGAACTCCCATACTAGTTTATCTATTCTTTGCTTGATTTATTTCAGTTCTGTAATGCACTTCGATTCAGACTTAGGTTTCTTGAATTCAGAAATTAGCAAATTCTTAATAACATACAGTGGTTTAGGTGTATCTCCTTGGAAAAATTTCATATACCATCTCAGTGCACGATCTCTTAGGGTAGTACTGAATTGAGCTCGTTTGACAGCTTCGTCGGTAATGTTCTTAATACTCCACACAGCTTCGTAGAGAAACCAGCGTTGTTCAAGGTCTTCAAATCCATCTCCTCTAAAGGTGGGTAACCTCATCTCGTCTTCCATAGATCTTCCTAGGCCTCCTAACTAAGTAGGTGTTGGGCTACTAGTGACATTTCTCTAAACACTCGGGTGACTTTGATTACTTTAATTGCTTAATGTTGTTGAAACAACAATAGGATTAATAGTACCTACTTCGATAGTTGGCACAATTCTTGATGCTTCTAGTTCTTCTTGTTGAGGTTCCTCTGTCCTAGTGTATTATGAATGCTCCTCGTATGTTAGATCTGCCTCTTCTCCACTGTAGAAACCCTCTTCCCCGTAGTTCTACTTAAACAGGTTCACAAGATGAACTTCTCTGAACGCTCTCCCACTATGCTTATGTCCAACCTCTATGTCATTGTCGTTGTCCGAATTCTTGAACATTAGCCTTTTCAAATCCATCTAACTATTGTATCTTCAAGATGTTCTTCTCATGCAATAGAATCTTGATCCTCAACTTCGAAAAATGTAAAAAAATTCCTTTGGGTCCCTTAAAGAAATATCTCTCAGCTTGGATATATGACTCTACTCTATCAACAACAAACTTAGTGATATACCCTCTAATGGTACAATCAAACTAGTGATCTACTGCTCTTGACACGGCATTATCAACTCTCTTAACCTTCTCGATTAGCGTCGACATACAAACCATAGGTGGCCTAGATATGATCTAAAATTGGGTATCTGCTAACCTAGCTAGCCACTCGTATAGCTCCTGATGGATTCCTCCAAAGAAAATTTTGTGTATATCAGTAAATATATATCTCTCCAACCAATCCTCTATACTAATATTGGGGTTCTTGTTCTAGGCTTCAGGGAAGTCCTTTTCTTGGTATTCTATCCACTTCTGAATCTCTGTCTTCGATGGAAACCACCTTGACATTCCCTCAAGAAGATTCTTGTCCCGACAACAAAACCATTTTTTGGCACAGGGGCAGACCCAGGGTTCAACTCCAACAGCGCACCAACAAGCCCTAGCTACTAGCCCTTTTGGAAACACCTGCGAGGTAGATACAGTCTCACCTGAAGTAGCTATGGGGGGGTTGTAGTACAGAGATGTCTACAACCAAAGGGGATATTAAGTGGATCCAATACAAGAACAGTACAACATTTATATATCATTTACGAGTTCATATCTACTCTGTAGAACCATCTATCACATCTAACATAGTAATGCAATAACATTATATCAAATGACAAAGAATAGAGCATCAATCACACACACAACAAAAGATATACGTGGTTCACCCTCTCTCTAGGGCTACGGACATAGAACTGTGCTTTATAATATATTTAAGATGAATCATACAGTTCTTGTCTACGCTCTCAGCTAGTAGATCTTATTTCTTCTCCTCTTTGCCTCTCCCCTTCCTGCACACCCAGCTACAGGATCGATATTTGCACCCAGCTGAAGATCTTACAATACCAGAAGGCTCTACACTCAACACTTCTCTCTCACACAATAGTACTCACTCGATGACACAATAACAATGAATCCTCAATCCACTTAGTACGAACAACAATAACAAAAAAAACCCATCCCAAGTCCTTTAGACCTCTATTTATGCATTACAATCACTCATCAACAGCCTTAGGTCGAAACTTAGGTGTCAAAACCCTAGATACCAAAACCCTAGGTGTCTAAAACCCTAGGTCAACTTGACCCGTGTTTTCAGGGCTTCACCATCCTATCTTTCCTTCCTTCTCGCGCGATGCTCCAAAGCATCCAATAGTGGATTTTTCCCCTGGTTGATTTTTCCACGATCCATCTTCCTTGATGATCTGTCATCCTCGATCTCCTCATCCAACGTATTGCCTCCTTTTACTTTGTTCTATCTTTTCTTCTCTTTTACACACTTCAACCCAGTAACAGTCACTGTGTCTTCCATGCAGTTCGCATTTTTCCCTTTTCTTCCTTAATATTCACTTTCTTCCATAACCAAGGGCCAACAATATTGTTGACTATATAATCCTATGGACCCCTGGATGCAAAGAAAACAACAAGTGGGAGAATGTTGGGTATGTGTTATATTCTTTGCATGTGTGTGTGTCAGTGTGTCAGATTCGACAACTGCGAATCACGATTCCTCTAGTATTGTTCTTTGTGTCGTGTGCATCGGGTGCTTCCTAGGGGGGTCCCAGCAGGGGGGAAGTATGCCCCCCACTGGTTACCTGGAGCCGACGGGATTCGAGGCAGTGCCCCAAAATTGTTTTTTGGCATTTTTTCTATTTTAGTAGATTTTTCTATTTTTAGTGGTTTTCTAAATTAATCCTGGATTAAGGGATTAGGGTTTTGGTATCTACGAAATACCTAAAAACATTGTATATATATTGTATGTTGAATGGTGAAATTAATACAATGAAGCGTTAAAAGGTTTTCTCCCAGTTAAGGGTTTTTGGTATAAATCTCTGTGTACTATGTCTATGAGCCATTGATTAATTTTTGTTTTGATTAAGATTCTATATGCATTGCTTTACTTCACAGGTTTAAAACTTACAATGTCCCCCCTTTCTTCTGTTGTCGCTTGTTCTGACCTGTCCTTGGTTTCTTGGGTGCTTTTACTTCCTTAGACTGTGTCTGTTCCTTCCCTACCTCCTTAGCATGTGTGTGTTCTTGTCTTACCTCCTCCTCCTCTATCTCTGCGAGTATTTCTCAAATGAGGATTGGAATCCTGCATTCAACTTCCCAATCCTTAACGGACATTCATATGTCCCCCTCCATGATGCGATAACTTAGTTGTAGCCATTGATTGTCGGGGTACTTACGCACCTAGATCCACATCACATGTCTAGTGGCTTTGAAGTTGGCTATGCCCTAATAGTGTGAAACATCTTCTAGTGTTATCATCCAAGTGTTGGTAATGGTGTCCTGTAGGTCACGGAGATATCCTTCAAATACAGTTGCATTCGCTCTCCTTTTCTTGGCATCTGAAGTGACTCCAAGAGATAAGTATCGTGCTACATGGCAAGGTTTGGGTCTCATGTACAAAAATGATTACCTTGGCTCCTTCCATCCAATAATAGATATCAGGATGAGTAGACATGAATAGTGAAATTATGTCCCCAGGTCCTGCACATCCTTGCAGTCGTCTAGGAACAAATTCAACAAGGGGCCCATCTAAGTGTGGTTCCCTCAACACACTGTGTTGCAGCTGCAACAACCCTGGTCAGCATTTCCTAAGAAATTTACATGCCATAATTTTTGTGTCCATTCTTTTCGCGATGTCACTAATATGCTTGATAATGATTCCACGCGACCCCCTTTTGGTGACATATTTATTCTTCATCTCCTCGACCAGTGCTTTTTCCTTTTTGTTGTCCTTGAGAAAATGTGTGGGATCCATGCCCTATGTTGGCATCCCTGTGATGTGCGCAATCAGCTCTACGTCTATTGAGACGAGTTGTTCCAGCCACATATCTCTGCCATGTGTGACCGCCATCAACTGCTTGACGCGGTTGTTTGCATACTAGCCTCTCCCAAAGTGTGCTAGGTCCAACAAAACTAAAATCCCAATTTTGGCCAGTCCTTCTATCCACTAGACTGGTTGACGAATTAGTTCCCCAAAGGGTCCTATACCCACAGTCTATAGGTAGAATCACTTAGCAAACTCTAGGAACTTCTCTGTGTCTATTACACCATGGTATGAGTACCTCAATTTCTCTACATAACCTAACAAATTTGTTGATACATGTACCCCTTCCGGTATGCATGGAAAAACAATTGTTGTGGCAGCTTGTCTATATGGTGACCTAGGTACTGTTTTCTTTTCCTTTTGCTATGGTGGCTGACTCGAGGTTCCAGCCTCCATTGTTCGTTGTTTGGCATACTTATATGGTCATTCAGTGACATATTCCACTTCTCCCTCATATGGTTGTTAGAACACGGTTGTTTATGATTCTTCTGGCACTGGCGTTTCTTCCTGGTTTGGATCCATCCCATTAACTCTCAAGGATTCTATAGGTTTTTCTAGTTTCCCTAGGTTGTCTTCATCTTCATTTTGTCATCCCTGCCCCTCTTCTGGCCTAAATATGTCCATGCCCGTAGGTGTTGTCTATTGTGTTTCTTCCCTGATGGGTGTAGGGCTTGTCATTGTTGTATTTGACGATGGTATTTCATCCACATTGACGATTTCTGGTGGCTGATATGGTTATTGTTCACTTCCCTGTGGTCGTGACTGTGCTCTGGTCCTACCTCAAGGTTTTCTGGCAGTCTGGCTCGGTTCTCCTTGCTTAGGTGGTTCCATGGTGGTAAACAACTATCGTTCATCGAGCTCTATAGCCTCTGCAACCTCTGAAAACTTCACTCTCTTCTTCGTATTCTCTATTTCTTTATTCCTTTTCCAATTTCACAATAACCTTTCCACTCCCACATCCTTGATTTGTATTGGAGTTGTGTGAAGATTGTCAACGACATTACCGTGATTATGAATTAAATGAACCATCGGTTCCTTCGTACTTTCCATTAATTTCTCTCACCATATCCAATTGGCACGATTAATGCGGTGTCCCATCATTCATTTTTGGCATTCAATTCTAATAGTCACCATCAATTGGCGCTTATTTTTCCGTATCCACCTTTCCCGCTTGTTTTCATTTTGAACTGACCGTTGGCCTTGTCTCCATTGGGATCGGGTGTGCATGCTCATTTGACTTATGGCGTGTGCTCCTTATAGTTTCGATGCGCTAATCCTTTGTTGTTCCCTTTTGATATCCTATACTATATCTCTTTTTTCTTTTTTTATTGTGAGGTGTCTTTCAAGTTGTGGGTGGTCAATTGTCCTTGTACAGCTTCATTCGGCTCACATTTATCATCCTTCTGTGTTATGTGCCTCCTAAGTCCTTCAACTATACAGCTCCCCCATCTGTGATATTTTTTACTTCATATGGTCCTAACCGGTGCATTCTGATTTTTTCAGTATGTTGAATGGATCTACTGTCATACATCAACACTAAGTATCCTTCCTTGAAAGTTTTACTCTTGATATGTATGTCATGCCAATCTTTGTCCCTTGCTTTCTGAACTTCTAACCCTGCTAGGATCCTATCATCCTCATGGTCATGAGTTGAATCAAACTGTCATGTATTGCGCCTTGTTCTATCATATTCATAATCACTGCTACGTGTAGACTGGGTACCAAAAATTATAATGGAACTATTGCTTCTTGTCCGTATACCAATCTGAATGGGGTGTGTCCTATCAACTTTTTGCAGGTGTTCCTGTAAGCCCACAATATTGCTAGTATTTTTAGGTCCCAATCATCCCTATTGACATGACAGATCTTCGTTAGTGCATTTTCAAGGATTTTGTTAAAGGATTCTACTATTCCCTTCGCTTGTGGATGATATGGTGTACTCTTTTTATGGTGGAATTCAAATTCCTCAGTCATAGCCTTAATAGTGTTATTAATGAAGTGAGTTCCTTGGTCACTCATCAAAATTCTTGGGCAACTAAATCTAGTGATCACTTTCTCAAATAGAAATTGTGTTGTTGTTTTTGCGCTGCAATATTTAACTAATGTTGCTTCTGCCCATCTTGTCAAGTATTACGTCACGGTGATAATGTACCTTGCTCCTGTCCTCTTTGCTGGTGGGTTAATTGGTCCCACAAAATCTATTGCCCATTTTTCAAATACCTGCAATTTTACTTGTGGTCGTAATGGAATCTTGTCCCTTCTATTAGGTTTACCAACCCTCTGACATACATCACATCTCTGGAAGTACTCTTTCGAGTCTGTGTGAATGGTCTTCCACCATATTTCTACACGCAATACCTTCTGTGTGGTAGTTTTTCCTACGTATTTTCCTCCTGGTATTCCTTCATGGGCTTCTACTAAAATCCTTAGTCTTTCATGTTCTAGCAAATATCTTTTCAAGATGCTATCTGCGCCCATTTTTTATAAGTGTCCTGCAATCAGCTGATAGTCTACAACCTAGACTACCAGGTTTTTCTTTTGTGTGGTGTTGTATTCCTCTGGCCCAGTCCCTGTACTCAAGTATTGGATGATGTCTGTGAAGTAGTCATCGGTGATCTAGACTGAAAATAACTGTACATCTAGAAATTTTTCCTCTAAATTTGTAGGTTCCTCTTTGTTTGTAACCCTTTATAGATGGTCAGGTCCTACATTCAGCTTCTCTGGCTTGACTATTACTTCAAAATCAAATTCTTGAAATAGTAGTAACCATCGACAAATTCTCCCTCCCAACACTGGATTTTTGACTAGGTACTTAAGGGCTGAATGATCTGTGAACATCTTAAAATGTTTTCCCATTAAGTAATGTCTGAACTTCTGCAATGCATAGACCATAGGTAGGCCTTCCCTCTCTATAATGTTGTAGTTCTGGTATGATTTTGAGAATTTTTTTCTTGCAAATTCTATTGGATGATCCAATTATCCTACTCTTGGTTGTGCCATAATAGCTCCAAGTGTTATGGCTGATGCATCTACGTTGTACGAGGAATGTTTTATCCCAGTCTGGGAATACTAGTATTAGCCATGTTACCATCTTTTCTTTTAGCGTATCTAAATAGTGTTGACAATCCTCATTCCACTGAAACTTTGTATCTTTCCTTAACAATTTCTCCATTGGCGCGGTGATCTACGCATACCCTTTGATAAATTTTATGTAGTATCTAGTGTATCTTGATGTTTCTCTTAGTTGATGAACTATTTTTGGTGGTGGCAAGTTAACAATTACTGCAATTTTTGCAGGATCTACTCGTAAACCTTGCTTGCATACTATATGGCCCAATAGTATCCCAAACATTGTTTTGAAGATGCACTTCTTGATATTTAATGATATCTGGCATTGCCTGCATATTTATAACATTAGTATCAAGACCTCTACATGGTATTTCAATAGACTATAGACTATACAATCATCCAAGTATACCTCTAGAAACTAGTGGATAATTTCTTTAAATTCAATTGTCACTACTCTGGAAAATATTTCTGGTGAATTCTTCAATCCGAATGGCATGACCATGTACTAGTAGGATCCCCATTCCATAGAAAAAGTGGTCTTGTATTTGTCTTCTAGTTCTATCTTGATCTGATGGTATCCTAAAAACTCGTCAGTAAATGAATAAACTTCTTGTCCTCCTACGTTCTCCAACACTTCATCTGTGAAGGGTGTAGGGAATGGATCATGTAGGAACACATCGTTCAACTTCCTCAAGTCGACACATATTCTTATCCGGCCTTGTTTTTTCTCCTGAACTACCATTGGGCTTATCAATTCTGATTCTTCCATAGGTTCTATGATGTCGGCTTTGAGCATCCTATCGATCTCATCTTTGACTTTTTTCTTATATATCGGATTTAGTCTATATGGTCATTGTGTGATCATTCTTGCCTCATCTCTGAGTGTTATCTTCATTTCACCTAGCTCTCCCGTTATGCCCTTCATTTCCGTAAACGTTGTGGGGAACATGTCATTATACTCACGTGATAAATTTGTTATGCTTTCTATTATCTGGTCATCCCAGTAGTCTCCAATGCTAGCCATTTTGTGATTCTCAACTGTCCCAATGTTGACTTTATTCACCTTGATCATTGCAGAAATTACTTTTGATTCTAGAAGTGGACCTTCAACTTCTCTTTCACCTTCTGCTTCATTGATATGAACATTGTGTGGGTCATCTTCCACTGGTACTTCTTCCTACACATGGTATCGTGACAACATTTCTTTCATTATTTGTATGTTCCGTTGTTGTTCCTATGTTATGAGTTTGGCTTCTGGTTCCTGAATGAATATCACCCCTCTTATTTGTTTAAGTGTTTCATCTATGTTTGGGTTCTCATGCTCGAATGAGAAAGTGACTGTAAATTTCTACTGCAATACTGGACAGCTCTTAGTTCCTCTGCATAGTTCCTAGTCTGTATACTAGTTTGTTGGGATTCCCTCTAAGGTATGTACAAAATGATGAGGCCATTCCTCTAGGGGTGTCATTTTCAACAACGCTCTACACTTATCTAGGTGTTCCGCTAGTGCCCCCTGTCCATCGTACTTCTGTTGCTAGTTTATTTTATGTTATGTGCTAAACCTTATGGGCAGTAACTTCTTGCATTGGTACCAATCCTTGACTGTTTCCTTTTGTGCACCCCACCATATTTTAGGTGTGGCCTTGAGTGCTATATCAAGTACTGAGAGTCATTGGTTTTCTAAAACTTCATCTTCATAATGTGTCAAGAATTCTTATGATCATTTACCCCATGAAAACTAGGTCGTTCCCTTATCTTCGTACCTACCCATCTTACTACGCGGTCTATTCTTATGCATCTTCTTATGGAAACTTCGTGTAGTCTTTGTTGCCAGTTCTCTAAACTTGTATATGAGTCTGACGCACATGAAGTAATTCTCCACCAACTGAGTATCCCATCAACAGTTGGGTTTATGTAATCCTCATCTCACGTAGTTGTCCCGTACAACTGTCTTATTTCCTCCAAGTCCAAGAAAGTAGGCTCTACAAACCTCTCCCCTTCTGATGGGTCTAATGATGCAATGACCCTATATTCTCCTAAATCAAATTTCATTTTTCATGTCTTTAAATTGATTATGGCCTGGTTATCAAATGCCCAATCCAATCCGATCAATGTTGCATATGGTGTTGTGTCATCCACTATTTCAATCACTTCGAAGTCTTCTTTAGTGCACACTCCATCCAGATCTACTGTCACTCCTTCCATTCTCCCAATTGGTAGAACTTTGTGTTGGTTTGCTAGTTTCAGTTGAATGGGTGAATATCCTAGTGTGGGATCTCCCATACATTTCCATGTCTTCTTGGGTAATACATTGACTTGGGATCCTAGATCCAATATGATATCTCCCATGTTGAAATCTCTGATGTTGGCATTCATCCTGAACTCCCTACTTGTTATTCTCCTTGTATGTGGGTGATTGACTTTTTTTTGTTCTAATTTTCCTTCTGTGTCTACACTACATCTTTCTAATATATTTTGCAATATTTTGACAGAGGATGGATCATTTAGTAATTTTACACATGACTGAAAAAAGCCTTTGATTGTACTTACTTGTCCCAGGGGCTTCATTTCTTTGGTATGATCGAATGATGGAGGCATCTCGTATTTTGGTACTTTCTTGTTATGTTGTGCGGTTGAAGTTGACAGGGTGTCTTGCTTCATAAATTCTTGTCTGGATTGCTTAAATGTTTCCTTCTCATTATGTGCGCCAAACTTCTTCCTTGGTTCAACATTCTTCTTCACCCACTGATGTTGTACTGGCTCTTGTCAGACTGCGTCATTTCCTATTTTATCTCCTCCACGAGTAACTATGTTGATGTTCTTCCATCATCCCTCACTTCCACGGAAATCCATTGGACATTCTGGTTGTTCTAATTCCTCTTTTACTGTATCTTCCCTAATAACATAGGACATTCTTCTGTGTCATGATTTGATGCACAACAATACATGCAATTCGTTGTTGGTAATGTAAATTCTCTTGCATAGTTTCCTAGTTGTTGACAGTTGTGACATACCACTGGTCCTCTACCTCTTCCAAAGCCTCCTCTTTCTCTTCCTCTGCCTATGTAACCTACTCGATCTCCTCATGGTGCGTTATACTAAGGTGCTTGATTGTACTATGTGGTATTGTACTGAGGTTTTGTTGTGTTGTATTGTGGCTACATGATGTTATATGGTTGTTGCACAATATTATACTGTGGTTGCGCAGTGTTGTATGGGGTTGGTACCTAGTCAAACTGAGGTGTGGCTTTCCCGGTCATAATTTCTGCCTACACCCTATATGCATCCGATGTCCTCTCTCTCATCAAATCCATAGTTCTACAGTCTTTGTCATCATGGCCCACTGACTTGCAAAAGTTGCAATATGAACTCTTTGGGACTGTCTAGTATTTATGCATCATTAGGAAGTGATATGGATCATGACCCTATTTCTTACATATTTTGCACCATAGTCCTCCTGTTGGTAATGGATTTGGCATTCTTGGTGCCATGTACTATGCGAATGTTGGACATTCATTGTTATGGTTCCATTTCATCCTACATGTGGTACACCAAATGACTTCTCGTTTGTCCTTACTTTTGTTCTGGTTTAGCTAGAATGGTAAGTTCTTCAAATCCTCCTTAAACTCTTTGATGGTTGGATCCATCTTCTGATATCAGTTTTCTTACAATTGTAGGGCTACCTAAGAGCCTCTGTCTATGTCTAAAACTTATGTTGTCGCAATGGATATTTTAAGTGTAGTAATAGTGAATTGACAAACAAGTGCCTCTGTTGCATATCTATCATGAGATATTTCAAATTTCCTTTCAGTCGCTTGAATCTCTGGTTAATCTCCCATACATATTGTCCTGGTTTCTATCTAATTTATATCATCTTGTTCATGTACTGGCCCTCTGAACTTGGCTTCTGAACTCATTTATCAACAATTTCTTGATGTCCTCAATTGTTCTGGTTGTCCCTGGTGGATTGTTTGTGGCTAAAATCATATACCAATCCAGGGCACGATCCCTTAGTGTAATCTCTAGCTGTGAAAGTTTAGTTTCCTATTCTGTGATCTGTTGGCTTCCTAGATCTTCTCATAGATAAACATGTGCTTTTCTAGGTCCTTTGACGCTTCTCCTTTGAATTTTGGTAACCTAATGGTAGGATCATGTCCGACCATTCTGAATGTTGAACTACTACCTTCGCGTGGTGTAGATACTTGAATAATGCTTCCTGAATTGGCTCCTCTAGTTGTTGTTCCCTGTGCAGATGTACTTCCTGTTGTCTTCCTTCTCCCAAAATTTGGTTGTCTAAATGGTGGTGTTATTTTTGGTGTGTTAGTCGTACATGGGTTGATGGGTTCCACATTGACATTAATATGGATAGGATTGTTTCCTTCTACTCCCTCTATTGGACCTCTCGTCTTCCTCTCATATGTTGCGTGTAGGATTTCCTCAATATGCTCCACAACCTGAAGATCCTCTACCTCCTCTTCATCACTTTCCAAGCCTTCCCTCATGGTTACAGCTCTCTTCTTGGTGTTAACCTTATATTGGTAGGGTACTCCACTTAGCGTCTTTCCAGCTGTCACCATGCTGCTTGATATTGTCATCATCCATCATGATTGGGTCCAAGGATTCTTCCTTATTTCCTTTATCCACTGCTGCTTCCATTTCTTCTCTATCTATCAATGCTTCCCCCCTTCCCCCATGCACACAAGGAAGTTTAGTTGTCTGAATCCATTGTCATTACACTTTTTTATAGAGAAATATCTTAATAGAAGTATACACTGATCAAATATACCTTCCTCAAGGCCCATGTAGAAAATCTTTCTCCGTTGTGTTGTACGATTTCATGGTATCTACTACAAATTTTGCTATAAAGCCTGCTACAATACTGTCAAGCCAAAAATCTACTTCATGGGTAAATTTTTTATTCAACTGCTATAACTGCTCAATCTGAACTGGGGTCCACTCAACTATCGGATACGATTTGTTGTGTGATTATCCTTCAACCTCAATATCCACTCCTGCAATAAGTGTGGGAAATCACAGAAAAATACTTCATGCAAATCAGTAAACACATACTTCTCAAGGTATTTGTGGGGTGCTATTCTAGGATTTATGTTATCTTTCTGCACAAGCTCTAGCTCCTTCGTCTTCAGCCAGCTTTAGATCACTATTTTTGTGGGATTCCACAGTCTCAAGATCCCCTTCTAGCAGTGAATTCACACCTTCTTGTTGTCCGATTCAGTATTCCTTTTGACTTGCCTTCCGCAGATCTTACCCTATTTTAACAAATCCCATCTGCTCAATCCTATACTGTTCCAACCGGCGACAGAACCATTTTTTGGTTTTTTATCTCTAAGTTATACCTTCAACATGATTGACCCAAGTTAAAGTCTATTGGGGTTCCAAAAAATCCTCTAAAACTATCGGTCCTCCTGGTAAACTAGAAGGCAATGCAGTACATAGGGTGCACTCCGCAATCTCACCCGAGATAGTCTTAATGGGTGACTACAATACTCAAGTGTTTGCAATCTATGATTGAATGGGGATTTGAGAAGTGTCCATTGAGAGTTTTATTTAACTAATTAAAGAAATATATTATCATTCCCAATTATGCATGTAATGTAATCAACTCATTATCTCATTCATTCATCATGCTAACATATACTCATAAACAGTAAAAGAGACACAAGCATTCATCAAATAAAACAGTTTTTACCATGGTTCACCCCCCTACTGATATTTGTCCACAAAGCTCTGGCTCTCAGCTCTTTTATTATGGCAATTCCAAAACTACAACGCTGCAGGCTTTACAACTCATCCTCAGTCGAGTCGAGATATATTGCGAGGCAGACTAGATCACACCAGGCTCCTCTGCCTATGATCTAACCCTCAAGATATACCCTTCTGGCCCTCTACAACTCAACATCTTACCAAAGTATTTTGTATGACAGAAGTATTACAACTATTTATCAAAATGGGACTCCTTCATCGTCTCTTCAGACTCTCTAAAACTGAACTTTGTATTATTTTTTAATGGACCACTACTGCCTCCTTTTCTATACCTCCTAGGTATCGATATTTTTTTTATGTTTCTGGCTCATTGTCCATTACAATGTATTACAAAAAATCTAACCCTAAATTCATTAGGTCTTCCATGCATGTGCGTGTGCTACTCTTCCTTCTAGCTGTCACTTTCCTCATGCATGCCTTCCTTCCAAAAATAGCCTTTATTTATGATTTGGCCTGCTTCCAACATGCATTTTAATACATCATTAAAACAATTAAGAACAGAGATTTGGTACTTACCTTTTAGTAGATGACCACCAACTGTGTGAAAACCTTCCACGAACCTCCTAGCCTTAGACCATGCTTCTCATCATGCTCAAAAGTGGGTCACCCCCGAGCTGGGACTAAACTCCACCAGGCAAGGGATTCCTAGTCTTGGCAAGGACAATAGGAAAGTTTCACAAATAAACAGGAAGGATTTTCTCCCAGGAACCACCTCACACTAATAGCCTACAACCTCTCCTTCCCCACATGCTTGTGCCCCTTCTCTACTCAATAGTCCTTTGGCTACCCCACTTCCCTTCCAGGGCTTCAACAATAGACTGGACATGAATTCTCATAGCACTATAGTTGTATTTGGGCTCCCTCTGGGAAAATCACTTCCCCAACAACCTCTCTCACCTGGAGAGAGTTGCTTACAGGCATGACAACCTACCTCTTCAAACCCATAGGCCTGACAATGTTCTTCTTCAGTCCAGCTTCTATGTCAATTTAAGTAAGGATGATGGAAATAGTAAGGCTTGGTATAGACTAGATGATGGGAACAAGACACACTCAATCAAGGAACTGTGTTGGAAAAAACAACAAATCATTGAGGCATGGTACGGATCAGGTAAAGTACAGGTGCACTATACTTCACAAGAAAATACAAGATAGCTCAAATGCCTATCAGTTCCAGAGATGTGTGAAATATGCAGAGGGTGAGGATGAAGGAAATGGTGATGGCTTAGTGCATGAATCCCTAGGTGAATCGAGAAAGATGGCATACCTCCAGAGAAAGTCGAGAGTCACAGGAATGGAGGGAGAGAACTGTGAGAGATACGTCCCCAAACCGTGAGAGAACCCCAACAATATGGATTTCCCAGCTATTAACTGCATGCACCTAGTTTTACACATGTCATCCTGAAGCTGGATGAGCTCCACTTAACACTCATTCCCTTTCTCCCAGGAACTTAGTATAACACCGATTATGTCAACCTTAGCCTCTAGGAAATAATAATATAATATTACTCCTTTAGAGGTAAGCCCTTATCTTAGCCCATATTCCTAAACACTTAGACTCTTCCATTACCCTACCTAGTGGAGCTTAGTCCCCCATAAATATTTCTTCGTGGTCGGTCTACACGCAGCGATGTAATTTTATTTATGATATGAGTCTTTTCATATCCAAAAATAGGCTCATTGGACTTAAGCATCTAGGCTCTCCGGACTAATAAACTTATAATTCTTCCATCTTATAAACACTTGGCTCACCAGCCTATAAACATAATTACAATTCAGCAGGTGCTTTGCCTTGGGGTGTTACATCTCCCACTAAGCATTCCATCTTTTGTTGTGTTAATGTTATATTCCTCGCATGTGGTAGTTCTATAGAATTGGTTTATCTCTTCTGTGAAAAATTTATTTGTCGCTCGTTCAACATATTTTCCACCTTATGAAGGATCTAATGGTGCTATGAATCTATATTCTCATGGTTCAAAAATCATTTTCTGGGTCTTCAATTTGATGATGGATTGATTATCAATTGCCCAATCTAGTCCCAACAATGTTGGATACAGTGTAGTATTATCCACTATATCAATTACCTCAAAATCTTCCATAGTGCTCACACCATCTAATCCACTGGTATGTATTTCAATCGACCAATTGGTATTACCCTATGTTGGTTTGTTAGTTTCAGCTGAATAGGTGAATAGCCTAGTGTAGGTTACCTAATGCATTCACATTTTTTCTTAGGAAGAACATTTACCTTACATCCCAAATATAATATGATGTCACCCATGTTAAAGTATCCAATATTTGCATTCTCTCTAAACTCTCTATTTTTTCTTGTCTTCATATGGACATGATTTACTATCTTTTGTTATAGTTTTATCTCTTCTTCGGGTTTGCATTTTTCTAACAAACCTTGTAATACTTGTATAGATGTTTGATCATTAAATAACTTCAAGAAAGACACTAGAAATTTTCTTAGATTACTTGCCTTTTTTGAAGACTAATTGATTCTGGTATGATCATATGGATGAGACATATCGTATATTGGTCCATCATATCTCGATTGTGTATTTGAAGTAGAAGCAATATTCTCTTACAAATTTTCTTGTCTGGCCTACTTGAATGTTTATTTTTCCTTGTTCACATCAAAACATTGTTGTGATGTTGTATTTTTTCTGACCCACTGGTGTTGGTCTTGATTATGATTTACTGCATCTATTGTTGTTTTGGTTCCACCTCAAGTAACTACATTAATATTTTCCCCATCATCCCTAGTTTCTACGACAATTCATTGAACATTTTGGTTATCCTGATTCCTTTTGTCCTGTATTTTTTTCAGAAGTTTAGGATAGTGTTTTGTAGTATGATTTGTTGCATGAAAATACATTCATGTTTAAGGTGGTTCTGGATAATCCCTTGCATAATTTCCAGGTTACTGGAAATTGTGGCAGGTTACTGGTCCTCTGCCTCCTTCAAATCCTCCTATTTCCTTGATTGTCTGCACACAGTGTATTATATTGTGGTACTTGACTATATTGTTGTGGCATTGTAAAATTTTGTGCATTATTATACTACTGCACATGTTGTCCTGTCATTAGTTCATCTTACATCCTATAAGCATATGAGGTCCTTTCCTTCATCATTTCCAAGGTTCGATGATCCTTATCCTAATCTCCTACAATTTTGCAGAAATTGTAGAATGTTCTTTTAGGAATTATTTGGTATTTTTGCATCATTGGACAATGATAGGGATCATGTCCAAGTGTTTTACATATTTCACACCATAATGCTCCTGTAGGTAAGGGATTCAACATCCCTTCTCCCAAATACTGCACAAATGTTGGGAACTCATTTTTGTGGTGTCATTTTGTTTTGCATAAGGTACACCAGACAACTTCCCTCTTTTCCTTGCCTTTGTTTTGATTCAAATTAAATGCCAAATTATTGAGATCCTCTCTCATCTCTTCTATAGTTGGATCTGTATGTTTATATTGATTCTCTTCCATATGTAAGGCTGCTTTCAGATCCTCAACCTAAGTCTGGAACTTATGTTGCCTCAATGGATATTTAAAATGTGGCAATAATGAGTTTATGAATAGTTTCCTATGTTCCATGTATGTTATGGGATATTTCAACTTACCTTTCAATCGCTTCAACTTATGATCGATTTCCCAAACCGACTCTCTTGGCTTATTTTTTATTTATATCATCTCATTCATATATGGATATTTTGAACTTGGTTGTTGGAATTCATTGATTAGTGTCTTCTTTACATCTGCGATGGTTGTTGGTGCGCCTTGTGGATTATTCACTGCTAGGCTCATAAACTAGTCCAATGTGTGGTTTCTGAATGTAATTACAAGATGGATCATTTGTGTGTCTTCATCCATGATATGTTTAGCTTCCCAATCTTTTTCACAAATAAATAGATGTTTCTTGAGGTCCTCTGACCCTTCTCCATGAAATTTTGGTAACCAAACGGTTGTATCTGCTCCTTTCATTGTAAACTTTGCAGTACTACCTTTGTGCGATGTAGATGACTGACTACTACTATTTTTCCACTTTAATTTCCACTGTTCCCTTGACCTATTGGAATCCTTCTTCTAATAATTTCTGATTTTCTAAAAGATTTTTTCTTTCCTAATGTCTTAGTCACACATGGGCATGTGGGTTCCACACTAATTCGGATCTGGAATGGAGTTCCTTCTTTTGTGTCGAACCCCTGACCTCTAGTCTTTCTATCGTATGTGGCATGTAGGATTTCCTCAATATTATTCGTAGCACATAGATCCTCTACCTCTTCTTCATCACTTTCCAAACCTCCCCTCTCAGATACTGCCATCTTTTTCCTATAAATATTATATTGGTAGGGTCTTCCACTGCGTGTTGTTCCCTCTTTTTCCATTATTTCCTTGATATGTTATTCATCCATCATAATGGTGTCCATAGCTTCCTTATGTTTATCTCTATCTAGTTCCCTCTCCATGTATCATATCATCCTTAGTGTTTCCCCTACTCTCCCCATGTGTGCAGATTTATTTAGTTGTCAGACTCCATTGTCATCACACCTTCATCATGTAGCAAAATCTTGATTGACGTATAGAGTGATCTAATATACCTTCCTCTTAAACCCTTAAAAATATCATTCTCTGTAGTAGTGTATGATTTTGCAGTGTCGACTGCAAACTCGGTAATGAATCCTGTAATGATGTATAGCCAGAAATCAGCTGCGCATGTGAATTTGTTGTTGAATTTTTGTAGACACGCAATATTTTCAGTATTCCATTATACTAGTCTTATCTGGTTAGTTGGGTGATTTTCCTTCAATCTTAGTATCCACTCCTGCAACAATTGTGTAAATTCATAGAAAATATCCACATGAAGATCAGTGAATACATACCTTTCCAAATATTGGCGTGGTGTATACTTAGGGTTTCTATTGTCTTTAGGTGTAAACTTGATCTCTTTTGTTGTCATCCATCATTTGATATCTTGTTTAGTTGGGTTACATGGTCTGAACATCCCCTTCTAATAATTTATTCGCTTCATTGTTCTTCTCAACAATTCCCTTCCAATCTATTCTTTTGGGTTCCATCTAGAAACAGAACCATTTGTTGCAGGTTTTATGAGCTGACTTAGGTTCTCCTTTAGGTTTCCAACAAAACCCTACAAACCATCGGCCCTTATAGATACCAAAAGGAAACACTATTCACAAAGTTCACAATGTAGTCTCACATGAGATGGCTTATGGGTGACTAC
This sequence comes from Picea engelmannii, assembly GCA_009831015.1. Classification (NCBI taxonomy): domain Eukaryota; kingdom Viridiplantae; phylum Streptophyta; class Pinopsida; order Pinales; family Pinaceae; genus Picea; species Picea engelmannii. The sequence continues at coordinate 87,478 of ML783946.1, read as the reverse complement.
AGGACCCAGATGTCTGCAATCTTGGAAGGGAGACTTATGTGGAGATGAAATACATTATTTCTACCTATAAATACATCAAATTTATTTTTATAATACATCAACACATCATTATGTCCAGATCTACTATTATGTAATCAATTGCATTCATTTAGGGTTTATTATGCAGTAAATATCTTGGTTATTCTATTATGCACTTCATTTTACTACTGACGGATTAATCCATTCATCATAACTAAACATTTTCAAGAAATAACATAAGCATTCCACATAGAGACACAACTTTACCATGGTTAACCCCCTTGGGCTACGTCCACAAAGATTTGGATTTCTTGGCTATTTTCTTATTTTTCATCAAGGCTATATGGTTGCGCACATTACATTTGAGGATGAAAATATCACAATAAGATCCACAACTCATGATCTACAACCTTACCCTCGATTACAATGCTTTATCTATCGTACTTGTATATCTCTACTCATATATCTATTACCTCTCATACATCATTCTCTAGATATCTCTTTGTTATCTCAAAACACATATTTATATTACAAAAAGGGGTTAATTACCCATTAAAAAAATGACCAAAACCCTAATCCACTAACCCTAGGTGGATTAGGTTTGTCTACTTTCTAACTCCCTGATCACGGCTGGTCAAAAATCCAACTATTTTCCTCATTGATCTGCATCTTTCTTCCTTTATTTGACTTTCCTAGTTTCTTGGCACTGCTTTTCCAAGTTTTCTAGTGCATTCTCCTTCGTTGGTCCATTTCCTAAGTGTCTTCATTAATTACCATGTTTTTCCCGTAAATGGCTTGCGCCAACAACATATTTAACTAGAATTTGATAGCCATAATTGAATCCATCTACAACATTCTAAATTAACATAATGAAACTAATAATTATCCTAAAATAGCATATAAACCATTCTCATGCACATGACAAATGCACAGCCACAAAAATCATAAGATAATTCAAAAATATATAAACAATTATATTTTTAAAAATGCTTATGCAACCAGCTGCTTTGGAAGCATGTTCCTCCCGACCATAGACTTATTGTTCCAAATATCAACAACAATTCAACCCCAAGTTAGGGATAGGAATCCACAAGAAAAGGGTGCCTCTCACAGTCCACTCACATCTCAATATCACACAACCCACTAGTATTCTCCTACAACTATCCTGAATTTCCTCTAGTTCTCTTCCTATTGACCTTCCCAACTCAAGGAATGTATCCCTTCACTTCTCTCAGTCCATAGAGCATCCCATTCATTTATCATGGTATCTCTAGCACATGTAACTAGGAATCTCTCTTCTGGGAACTCTAGGGAACTCATTACCAGGAAAAAATACCAAGAAAAACAACAACAAACAATTGTTGTTATAGTGCAACTCACCCATGAGTTCACTCTTCACGCTTAACAACCTAGTTATTCACTCTTTAACTCTATAATGCCCTGTCATGCTCTAGAATTATCCCAACCTTCTTGGTATAGCTCCAATGCTCTTTTAAATTTCTCTCCCCTTGTTGTTCATGAAAAAATGAATGTGAAAAACTCATATTCTACCCCATAAGAATTTCATCTATTTTCCCAAGATAGTTGAATTCTCACTCTGCACAATGTCGATTGTATTGCAACTGCACACTTCCAATAACTATGGATGTGACTTATACACCCACCCCCTAATGGGTATTCAATGATTGGGCTCTCATACACTCAACCTGAAAATAGAAGGTTTTTCCAAATGATAATAAAACTCAAAAATTTGGGTTTGTATTAATACCCATAATTAATTACCTCCTTGAACTCCTCTTAGACCCTCTTATACATTTCCCTCTCTCTTGTGGATAAATCATCTCCCATCTCTATCGATATTCCGAATATCTAGTATCACATTATATTTATTAAAATCAAAAAAACAATTTTCATATTACATTGCTTGACCATCCCATATTCATATCTACATTTAGAATAAATTAAAATAGGGATTATAGTGGAGATTCTACAACCATTCTCAATTTTTTCTCATTCTCTTCTTGTGTCCTTGAGTAGATTATAATTTCATCTAATAAAACAATCACAAACTTGTTCAGGTACTCCCTGAACACTCCATTCATCAAGCACGTGAAAATTGTTGGGGTATTTGTTATCCCAAATGGCACTACTATAAATTCATAATGCCTATATATTGTCCTAAATGTTATCATGTTGATGTTCTCTTCGTTTATCCTCACTTGATGATAATCTGATCTCAATTCAATCTTGGGAAAGATCATTGTGCCCTTCATCTAATCACATAAATCATCAATCCTTGGAAAATGATGTTTGTTCTTTGTGGTGACCTTATTCAGTTGTCTGAAATAAATACACAACCTTAAGGTTCCATCCTTCTTATTTACAAAAAAAAATTGGGATCCCCAAGGTGAAACACTTGGGCATATATACCCCTTCTTCAAAATTTATTCAAGATACATTTCAAACTCTTTCAATTTTGGTGTGCCTATTCTGTAAGGTGAATCTCTTAGTACCAAATCAATAGAGAAATCAATATCTCTGTTTATTGTAAACGCTAGGATTTTCGAAAAATAATCTTCAAAAATTTTCAAGACCGGATGGTTTTCAATACTTGCCACTTTATCTTTGGTTGCCTCTTCCATATGGGCTGCAAAAATTTAGCATCCCTTCCTAAAAATTTGTTTCAACTGCATGGCTGAAATTTCATTAATAGCTACAGCTCTTGGAATGACTTGAATCTTGCCTTGATTCCATCCCTCATCAAGAATGTTATCACTGAAATTTCGTCCACACATGGTTACAAGAACTCAGCATCGTCAAACAGTAATGAAGTCATTCATGGCCCTTAATTAATATCACAACATTCAAAAAAGGTCAAAAAATATACAAAGTAGTGAAAAATTGAAGAGCGCTTTGCAGACATTGGGCGCGTGCATACATGCGCGGAACAGGAACGTATAAATCGTGCATATGCGCACAATGCGCAAATGTTAGCGCAAAAAGCCATGCACCTGCTAAACAACGCATTTATGAAAGTGGTCGGCCTCCCAACCACTTATGGTTCAGCTCCCAAGCTGATTTGACCCTCAAATCTAGGCTGGATCCGACTGGTGGGCTGGTCAAATACCTAATAATGCCCTAAATGGTCTCTTTTCACACTACAAAGCAGTTACACAATAACCCAATGCAATGCTATAAAAGCCATGAATGCACCTCATTTTCTCAAGGAATTCAAAGTAATGTTATGCTGCCTATATTGTTTTAAGGAATCCATCCTTGACAAGAGCACATTGGCACCATTACATTGGGCAATCCATCTCACCATTGAGTGGATTTGTAAACAGTTCTTTCATCACCATTTTCCATTTTCTTTGTTGTAAGAAGAGCCAACTAGTGAGGGTCCAAGAGCCTTCCCTTGGAGGAAGAAGGGACTCATAGTCCCCTTTCTTCTTGGTGCTTTGTTTTCATCAATAGATCAGCCTCAAACATTGGTGACATGGGTCTTTTTGTTCTTTCTATTTCTATGTCCCTATGCTCATGATTTTAATTTTTATTGCATTTATTAGTTTAATTCTTAATCTTAGTTTTTATTTTTCTTTCTCTAACTCTTTTCTCTACAGTTGTCCTGCTCAGCAGACCCAACTGAGCTTGCAACCACCTCTTATTTTCTCACCAAGGTGATGAAAGAGGTGCAACAAAGACATATTATTTTCTTGTTGTAATAGTCTAGGACAACATGGTGTTTTTCCAACCAATCCATGCCAATTAAACAATCATATTAACCCATTGGTATGATGTTCACATCTACCTTTTCACCGAGTCCAATCATGTCTATTGGAAAATATTTAACCAACACGTTGATATTTCTCTTAGCACCTATGGCTCACTGAACTAACCAATATTTCTGACGACTTCTCCTTTGCAAGTGAAATATTTCAACAATGTTAGAGTTATGTAACTATGTCTAGCTCCAGAATCAGTTAAAATGTCTATGGGATGGTTATCAATCTTACCTTCCACTTCAATCATGGGGGATTGATACTCTACTTGATTGTTGTCCAAGGATGCATAAATACTTGAAACACTTCCTCCCATATATTCAATTGTTTCATCCTCCTGAATGTTGTAAAAAATCCTCATTCTTTCTCCTTTGTGATGGAAATCCTTATATAAGTGATTTCCCTTAGATCCCCAACATTGTACAGGTTGTTGACTTGGCCTTTTTCCATATTCATATGTTGTCTTCTGCTCATTTTTGGTTGAATTTCCTTGTTGATTTGATGGGAGTTATTCTTGTAAAAGGGTGGCTTAAAACCTTTTTTCCTTTACTCTTTCTTACCCTTCATATTTTCATTCCAATATTTTTGGAAGACTTTCCTCCATCTGCTCTACTCATAAAGATTTTTTTTTCTCATTATGGTCTCCTCCAAAGTTCTTTGGTTATCACATTGTATATTGTCACTATAGAAAGAGGGTAACCCACTTATAAACCTTTGGATTTTGACCTTCTCATCCTTTATGAAGTCGACATACTTCAGCAACTCAAAGAACCTCTTCTCATATTCATCCATTGTCATGCTTCCCAATTTGAGTTCAAAGAAATAATCCATCTTCCTCTCATAGTAATTATCTAACATATATTTCTCTCGAAAATATCCTTTGAACTACCTCCATGAGACCTTCCTCTCATCAAGGTGTTTTTATTTCTTAAGTCGGTCCCACCACATGGTTGTCTTTCCTTGCAAATGGTAGGTTGCAATTCTTGTTTCTACCCTAGACGTATAAACATGCAACTGGAAATATTTCTTCATTTCCAACAACCAAGCCTCAGCCTATTCTCCCTTATTATTCTCACCATTAAAAGTAGGTCCCTTGATTTTCTTGATTTCACCTTACAATATCTCTCCCTCGGGCCTTCTCCTCTGTCTCTTCAGAATGGACACACTTGGGCTGCTCCTTGGCCCTGAACTTCCATGAGTTCTCTGAGTGGATTTCCCTAGAGAATGATGGTGCCTTCTCATGCTCCTTGATTTCCTATCATTCCCATGCTCATCCCTTCTTCTATGGTATTTGGATGTTGTCACTTATCTAGCACTATAAAATTGCTTTGTCCTAGAGTCTTTACTGACTTTCCTCTAAATCATGTTCAAGCTCTAAAGTATATCTTCCTAATACTTCATAATATTTTAATTATCTTCCCTATAACTCTGCACTTATCTCTACAATATTCTCATATTTACAGGCTCATGCCTACCTCTTCTTCCATTAGACTATGTCGCATCATTTCCCATGCTAACTTGTAGCCCTCTAGATTCCTCTTCATGACTGTAGGACCCTTGGGAATATTCCATCATTGTGTTTCTCATAAAAGAACCAAAATTCCTTCCTATTCCTCTAAAATTATGCAATAAATGTGCATGCAAACAATTTTTTGTTAGACAAAATATATACACAGTTATGGAAAATAATGCATGAATTTTTTGCTCTTTAATGCCACTGGTTGACTTTCTCTAAGTTGATTGTAACTTGTACTGCTCAGACCAATTTTCTAGGTTGATAGATGGAATTTTTTGTCTAAGATATTTCCAACGAATCATTTCTTTCTCAAGTCTGAGCTCTAAGCATAAAGTTATATTCATGTAAATATTGATAATTTACCCCTTTTCTACATACTTCATTCTAGTTCAAATAATATTAGACACCAACTTTTGTCACTAGAACAAGTAAATCTGTCAAGTATGTGAAATAGATAATAGTGATGACATGGAATTCATAACAACTTTCAAACTGTCAATATTATGGTCCAGTAAAAAACTGTAGCAATCTAGAAATGTCAAATTTGCTCTTTTTCACCCATGTTTCTAGACTTAATATGTTTTAGCCAAATTGGCTATCTCCCAAATTTTAAACTTATGGAAAAATTTCAATAAACCAAAGTTGTCTCTATTTATGAGTATACAAAATGTATATTAAATAATGTTTTTTGGTTTTTCCATCTAGGGATCTGTTGATGGGTCCTAAATCCCTTTAGTTCAATAGTAGGAACCAAACCTGCCACCGAGGCCCAATTAGATGCTACAATGTTTAATAGTGGAATGGTTCTCAAGATCTCACAATCCAGCCAATTAATTGATGGGATTTACGTTTTCTTGTGAAGGCATCTCCTTCAGTTTGGACTTTCTATTTTTTTATTTTCTCTTAGTTGGGACCGATATAAGATGGAAGTCGATATAAAGAAACTTGATAACAAAACAGGAAAAGTTTTGAACTACTGGAGAAGAGGTTGAGCTTGGGATAACCCGTTGCTCAAGCATGCAGACAACGATTGTCTACCACAAGCCTAGTACTAATGCATTAACCATGTGAGTATTCCAATTTATGGTTGAGATACTAATTGGCAGAAGAAAACACACATGTGATAAAATAATGGTAAGTAAAATAATTCACTTAACTCTAATCATCCATCACATAATAACACAACGATTCATCTTCATCAAAGAACTGTAAAAACATTGTATCAGATAACTTATCAATAGATTTAATAGCTCTTACTTCTTAAAACATACATTCATGGGACGAGATAGGAAATAGTTCTTCTCCACAATCAATCATACACGCATTTGATGAAAACACAACTTTGTCTCTGGTCTAGAAGGACTTCTCAATTAAAGGAAACTCCAAAATAATTCTTAACAAAACAAAAAATGAGAGTTTCTTGCAACAACCATCGACCTTTAACTACATGGTCGATGCTCTTATTTATAACATAAAATTCAACTGAAATAACGGCTAAGTGCAGATAAGTAAAACAAAATTCACCACATGGCATTCTCCTATCAGTTTTTCTAAGAGTTATCTCAAGGAATCACTTTAAACGGGTGATTCTTCACGTATTCTGACCAATTGATGAACAACTCCTCATAGGTGTGGGTGTATGGAAATATTTGTTGTTCCATCGGGGTCGCGTAAATTTCTCTGATATCCACTACATGCACCTGACACTTGACCAAACTGGCACTTATTTGTTGTAACACATCCTGAGCTTTGAACGGGTTCTCCATAAACCATTGCACCTGACCTGGCATTGTGTCTGTCACCTTTGCTAGTTCTTAAGCCCATAATGAATCTTCCTTGGTGTGCGATTCGATGATGTCTTGCAAGTAGACAAAGTCATCGGGTGTTTCGAACTTGGGGAGTCCGATATATTTCATCACCTAATTGATATTAATCTAGTGTTTCTCTCACTTGGCCCATTTCTCTTGAATTCCTTGGTGTGGTTCCTGAGAAAATTTTGCCCAATACTCGGTTGACTTCTTTATGTGATAAAGACTGCTTTTGTTCAACACCTGAATGTTTTGTTCTTATATATCTCATCCCTACTAGACTGCACCAATGTAGTCGAATCTTTCCACGACTTGTTGTTCTTTTTCGTACCAACTCTCCATATCCTTGCACATCATGAGTTCCATGAGTGTGTCCTCCCGTAGCTCAACGATTCTTGTGGTGAATAAGTGTCGCTCGTCTGTGAATTTTCTATAGGCCTCCTGAAATTCACTCCTTAAGTATATTGTGGCCTATTTGGTGTATTTAACCAATTGGTGCAAATGTTCTAGTTATTTCAGGGCAACAGCCAGCTCCTTTTCATCTCTTTTAGTTGTGTCTAGGGTGGCATCTGAGATTGCTCTCCCTACACCGATAAGTTCAGATTTTTTGGCATTTTCTATGTTTATCAAATTTTCCTCTCTAGTGATGAGGATGGAGTGATCCAAAGTGATCCTCCTTTTCTTAGTGGTCCACTGGATGATAGCCTTTCTTTTCCTGTCATAATCTATGGCATGTATGTCGACTACTTCATCCACAGGTTCAGGGATATGTTGATCCCCCCATGTGAGTGTATTCCCCAGACTTTCAATCATGTAAACTTGTTCAAGATTGGTTTCTAGAGCTTGTTGTTATGCTCTAAAGGCTCCGCTTATGTTTGTCTCTCATCGGGTGTTTGAGTACAGATTTAAATAGAGGTGTCATGGATAGACTTGATACTTACCTGTTCATCGGTTATTCAAACGTTGATTTCCTATTGCGGGGTTCTTTCCTCTAGCCTACCCGAACTCGGCTTGTCTCTAGGACTATCTGCTTGGGTTATCAGCACATCAAGTAGCTTAGTGTTTGGGACACTTTCAACTTCCTTTTCTTTATGCGGGACCTCCTAGTTTTGGACATTGGGGATAGGAGAATATATCTTCTCATGTCCCTTTTCTTCTTTGACATGCACAGGGGTCCCAAGAGATACCTCTAGGCTCTCATCATCATCATATATCTTTATAAACTCACTCAATGGGTTCACTGCACTGGTCCTCTGTGATGCTTCAACAATCTTTGGCTGAGCCAAAACACCTTAGGGGATCTGACTGGTGGCGTCGTGAATTCAGGGTCGTCTAACCCAGTAATTTCATCAAGGTCTATAAACTCAGGGATGCTTAGGCCTGCTTGGCTTTCACTTGGGTTATCTTCTAGGGATCATGTTGTTTATACAATGTATGGATCATCCTGCAACCGATCAATCATCTACTACACTTTCTCTAACATGAACAATCCCCTTTCCCACGTGTCCAATGCCATAGTAAAATCTCTCCCTTGTACCGGGACTGCTTGGGGAATCTATGCTATTTCTGTGGCTATCATTTCTTCCCTGGACCTGAGGGATCCTTGAGCCGACTATTCTAGGGTTGTCACTTATTCATCTAGGCTCATGGCTTTGAACCTGTTCATCATAGGATCAGCCATCCTTGCCACAACTTCATCCCAATCCTGAGCATTTTCCATGAATATCTCATCTTCAAACCTATCATGGGTGTATGGCCAGTAGGACGATACTTGCGATGTGTGCTTAAGGACTAGACCTTGTCATGCTTGCGAAAATGACCAGTCTGGAATCATAACTCCAATTGGTTCAACCCTTCCTGTTTGGCTTGAGCGGTTTCTTTTACCATGTAGAAACCTATATGGAATCCATAAGGTATGAATTCTCACTTCTTATCTTTTACCAAAGTAGCATTGTAACCTTACAGGATGGTCTAGTAGAAAATTTCCCCTACTACTAGTCGATCAGGGAGATACATCGATAATAGTTGTGGTCCTTTGGTGGCTCCGAAAACCTTGATGTAGGTATCGCTCTCATATATATACCAATGGCCAACCTTTGATATCATCTTTTTGGCTACAGCCAACAGTCTTGGGCACTCTTTCTTGAATAGCATAAAATGAATGCGCGTGATGAATTCATCGCAGATGAGGAAGTAGGATTTCTTGTACCTGTTCTCCCATAAGATGTCAAACTATACATGGACTAGGAGTTCTGAGGAGTCCCATCTCAATTTCATTCTGACAAAGTCATTTCTGGCACAGATGATGTCTAATAAATAAGAAGCCATGTAGAAGAATGGGTTCTCTCCTTCTTTCGACGTCTGAGCCTGTTGAATGAAAATTCTCATCTGCTTGGAAATGATGGCGCCCAAGCTAAAACCTCTCCCAGAAATGGCTACCATGTAAGCTAGAGGCATCCATGCCTCTGAAAACCTGGAACAATATTTCTCCGCATACAGTCGGCATATGAGGGACATTAGATATATATATGGATCTCTTAAGTTGGTCATCGGGTACGATTCGAAGGTCCAATTGGTGTAATTTTTATCTTCTCTCCACCATGAATCCATCCCCTGGCTGGTGTCATGTTTCTTATAGAATTTTATAACAAAATCGGTGTTCAGGCGCTCCTCCAGGTCTCTAAGCTTATAGTAATTTTGCACCTCCACCGAAAGGAAGACCCTGACACACTCGCTATTGTTGTCATTGACCAAACATTTTTTTTTCTCTGTGTGGTCAATAAGCCACTTCAGGAGTTCTATGCAAGGGGATACTAGAGTTTTTCTTTCTACCATATGCAGGTACAATATTCGAATATTCGAAAAAACTTCAGCGACGATATTTCTCATATCATGGTCGTTGTGCGAGGTATATTTGGGGAATTCTTCCCTCTTGATCTTCTTGAAGAGTCTTCCCCAATGCGGGAGTACTACCTTGATCCCTATGCTTTCTTCTCTATCTCCAAAGGCCAGAGTCTAAGTGAAAATATTCTTGGTGGATGTCCTGCTGACTGGTTCCGGCCTAGGAGTGAATTCTAATTGCTTTGTTGGCCCTGGGGAAGAGCCTTCTCCTACCTTCGATTCTTTAAGCTTGGGTGCCCTCAGGGACTGCCTAGTACTTGGATTCTTTGGAGGCATTCTTCCTGTCATCAAAATCAATATTTAGGGCATGTGTACAGAGTAACACCGGATAAAAATGTTATGAAGTGAAGCATAAAAAATCCACAAAGTGGTACATACCTATAATGCTTTCAAAACCTATTGTTTAATACTCATGGGACCTCGGAAAATTCTTATGAATTGCTTGTCTCGCTCCTCTGGATGCTTTGAACTTATTTGTGAAGATGATCTTATTTACGAATAGCTTGAAATAATTTAAACGGGGAAGAAAATATTGTGTCGTATCAACCAATTAACTTGGGTTATGAGTGAAAATAAAATGAAATCTTTCATCGAATCTATGCAATTCAATTCATCATGGGTTGACGGAGGAGGCACGGAGGGTGGTGCGTTGTATCGGTAAATTCAAATGGTCCTTTTGATTCATGCACAAATTAGAAAATAATGGAAGATTTAGAATTAATTAGTCCCTTAAATGCTCCAGATTGCAACGTATCTAGCGCTAAAATGTTCCATCGTGTCACTTTCCTAGTGTGTGGATCAGGAAACGAAAAGGTGTTACAATTCTTTTATGTTTATATTCTTCTGCGGAAAACATCCGATGCCGATTTCTTTAATCGTACAGTGTTGACATGGCACAACCGGCTTGGGATACGTGGCAATGAAGACCAGTGACTTAGCTCACAAGTAATGGTTGGGACTTCATTCAAGTTGTGTGCTCTAAAATAAAACTGGAAATGCCAATGCCGAAAGGTATCGGGGATCGGCATTTGAGGACAAACCTGTCGCATATTTTCCTTTGGTTTAGCATTTAAAAACTCCTAATGCCGAAATGTTTTCAGAATTCGGTGATTGTAGAAAACTTTAGCGTGGTCTGAATGTCTTTCGTGACTTGGTCTGATTTTTCTAAGCACATCTGGTATCGGCTATCGGCGATGTCATTGCCTTCTTTGTTAACCTTTACTCTCCTCACCTTTTACCAATGCCAAAGGGGATGAATCATCGGTGATATCTTTGTATGATGCTCGTTCTAAAGAAAACTTCCTTTTGTCGATGTTGGTGAAGATCGATGCTTGGCGACTAAGTTTTCTTCGAATTATTTTCCTTCATCTTTAAATCTTCCCAATGCCAACTCTCTGAGCGCGTCGGGTAAATGTTTAGGGTTGTTGATTCTTTATTTAAATGTTATTATTTTAAGTTATGGGTTTTCACATATTCAAGTGAACTTTGAGAGACTTAAATGAGAATCAAAGTGATAAGCAAAGGAAACAATTTTTACAATAAAGTCAAATCAAACAGTGCAAAAGATCAACTGGTACCCAAAAAGTAGAATTTGGCATATGATTTTTAGGGTGTGTTGAGTGCACAACAAATGGATACTTACTGGGAGAAAGAAGAATCTTTGTTTCTCCTTCAGGCTCTGCTAACAAAAAAGCTAGTGGGGACCTTAACCGGTCTTACATCAGAGCCTCTTTTACCTTTGCATTTGAAATTTTCTGGTTGATGCCTTCAGGTCTGCCTATGGGGTTTTTAACCTTAATTCCACCTTATTTATCTATGACCCTATCTCATGATCTTTTTGACAAGAGTCTAGAAAAGAATTCATAAGCACTAGGCCCTTTGTTACCTCTACTCGCTTGCTACAGTGTTTCTCCGCTACCAGCGAACGTCCACAGCCCCGATGGAGTCACCCGGATGTCACAGACCTTGCTTCGCTGCCAACGAATGTCCATAGCCTCGGAAGAGATATCTACATACCCTCCCCTACTGTGCGCTCATTTGATATAGTCAACTTTTATTTCGACAGAATGACCTGAGCGAGTGGGAGAGGATGACCTTTGTTATTTTGCAAGATGAGAGCGTTAAGGTGAAACTTACTAGCTCTAACTCTTAGGTTCATGTAGTCCTTTCCATCTTTCCTTCTTTCCCTTAAGGTTTTACCAGACCACCAGGCAGACACTTTTGACATTTCTCCAAGGTTGTTCATCTGTGTGGGTTAGATAGAGATCCCCTTGAACAATTGTAGGTTCCCCAACGCTTCTCGTGTTTGAATGTGAGCGACGAGTTAGGAAGAGAGTTTGTTATGTCGCATGTTTTAAGGTCGACCATTGTATTTCCAAACACAATATCCAAAATCACAGAGGTCCAAATATCAAAAGAAAAGAAAACAAAAAACCATAAACGTATGCACACAAAACATAAACAATAAAAATTATTATTATTATTATTATTATTATTATTATTATTATTATTATTATTATTATTATTATTATTAATGGAAATATTGTTTTAGGGATTGGCCATTTATTGGGAGGGCGTCAGGTTCCCCCCTTAGATTCTAGAACTGATAACTGACTGCCCTAATATTCTCGGCCACTTGAAAAGGTCCAAGCCATAGATTCTGAAACTTAGAATGTTTGCCTTTAGGCTCATTTTCTTTGTCCCATTTTAGTACAAAATCTCCTACTTGAAAATTATTCTCTTTAGCCTTATGCTTGTCAAACCATATTTTAACGATCTATTGGTGGGCTATGAATTTGATTCTGATTTTTCCCCTTATTCTTCTAGCATGAGCAGAGTGTCAATTCTTTGTTATATGACTGATGAAGGTTGTCCTCTGGAATATTGGGTCAGTTGAAGAGATGGAAGATAAATCACGTTCGGGAGAATGGCTTCCTACCCGTATACCAGAAAGTACAGGGAATTTCCTATAGCTTCCTTGGGTGTGACCCTATCGTACCATAAAGCGTTTTGGAGTAGATTATGCCAATTCCTTTAGTTATCTGCAACCATTTTCCTCAATAGCCTTACTAGGTTCTTATTAGTTGATTATGCCACTCCATTTCCCTATCGATAATAATTTGTAGATTATCTAATTATGATTCCTTTGTCTAGTGCAAACTTTGTTAATAAGGTGGAATAAAAGTAATATGCATTATTGAAAACAAGAACAGAAGGGACACTAAACCTTGTAATTAGTTGTTGTTCTATGAATTGGATTACCACCTTCACATTTATATGGGTCAGAGGAATGGCTTCTACCCATTTCGTGAAGTAATCGGTGGCGGTAAGTATGTACTTGTGTTGTTTTGAAAATCTTGGTGTAATTTATCCTATGGTGTCTAACCCCCATTGCTCAAAAGGCCTAGAAATGGTCACCCATTGGAGTGGGGTTGTTTCTCTCTTCTCTCTCCCGGTGCTTATTTGACAAGTTTTACATTTCCTAGCATAGGTGTGAGCATGTTTGAACAAAGTGGGCCAATAATAGACAACTCTCAGTATCTTATGAGCAGTGGTGTCTCCTGCAAAATGTACACCGGCGGGGCCATCTTGGCGTTCCTTCATAAATTTGTTTGCATCTTCATGTTCGAGACATCTTAAAAATACCCCATCATAATTCAACCAGAAGAGTACTGAATTTATGAGGCGATATTGTGCAGATTTTAACCTAAGAGCTCTCCTTTCTCTGGGGTTTAGGTCTTCTATGCAATTCCCATGATACAGCAGACAAGTCAACTTCTCATACCAAGACTCTTGCCCTGGGTATATGTACGAAGTTTCTCCACACCATAATGCCATTTCATTTTCTCATCCAGAATATTCATTGACTTGGTCTTGAGCCTCAACTACCAGTTTGCATAATCCTTGTCATTTAACTAGTTTAGCAGGTTTTATATCTAGATGAAATTCTTGGACCACTGTCATCCAATTCCTTCTTCTTTCCCCCATCTCCTTTTGAGTAAATAGGGATCAGATTGCAGGGTGAGGTATGATTACTTTGGTATGGTTCTTGAGTATGTAAGATTTGAAATGTTTTACTTCTTTATGAATGACATAAGAATGTTTATCTATAGCAGGATAATTTAGTTTAGCTCCTTGGAGGTTAGTGCTCATGAATGACACCAGAGCCTTGTTGTTGTCATCATCCTTCTGAGTCAATATTGCGGCCAATGATTGATCAGAGGTGAAAGTATAGAGGAAAAAATATTTGTTGAAATCGGGGCTTCGCAACACGGGGGCTTGAGATATGGAAGTCTTAATATCACTGAAGGCCTTCTTTTTTTCATCATCCCACTTGAATTCGACATCTTTATGAATCATCTTTTGTAAGGGTTTGATGGTTTCTGCGAAATCGGGGGTGAATTTCCTCACAAAGTTGATCTTCCTGAAGAATGATTGCATAGTTTTTTTGTTGTGAGGTAATGGAATATGAGCTATAGCCTTAATCTTTTCTGGGTCTATGTGAATGCCTGTTTGAGATATAACGTGGCCTAGCAGCTTACCTTCCTCGACACCGAAAATAGTTTTCTTAGGGTTTAAAGATATACCATACTTCCTACACCTTTCAAAAATCTGGGTTAAGTGTTGGATGTGATCTTCTCTGTTCTTTGAATACACAGTCACGTCGTCCAAGTAAGCTACTACAAACTTGTTGATTAGTCCCTGAAATGCTACATCCATATCCCTTTGGAAAGTTTCTCCTGCATTGATTAACCCAAAAGGCATGCTTTTGTAAGAGAAATGTCCCCAATTGGTTCGGAAGGTAGTTTTTAAGCGGTCTTCCTCCAAAACTAGGACTTGGTTATAACCTGAGAAATCGTCCAGCAAAGAGAAAATTTCAGAGACAGACATAGTTTGCAAAAGTTGTTCCATTGGTGGGAATGGGTAGTTGTCTTTTTTCGAAGCTCTATTGAGGTTCCTAAAATCTATGCATAAGCAGATTTCTCCCTACTTTTTCCTCACAAGAACCAAATTCGCTACCCATGTGGAGTGTATAACTTGAAAAATGATCTTGGAATTAAGTAGTTTATTTAACTCCTCACACATGAGAGGTTCCAGGGATGGGTGGTACTTTTGGAGCTTCTGTTGGAAGGGTTTCACTTCCAGTTTCAATGGGATAGTGTGTTGAATGATACATGTATCGTAAGTTTTCATATCTCGATAGGACCACACAAAGACATATTGATACTTTCTAAAGAGTTTGAGATATAAATTTCTTTCCTCCTTAGATATTGTCTTACCAAGATTTACATTCTTGGGGTTTTTCGGAGTTCCTAGATTTATAGTTTCATGCATGGGACAGGAACTATCAGTCTTCGCGTTTTGGGTCCCTTAAATCGTTCTTTCAAGTCAAAAACATTTTCTAAATTACCTATCCCCTTTGGGATTGTGTGAGACTTCAATTTGTCAGTTGGTTGACCTGTCCGACGATCAGGGTTTGTTGATTCTTCCCATAACACTTCATCATCAATGGCCAAGTCTTTGAAATTATCTTGGTTAGTCATAAAGTTTATGATCTGTTCATCCCGTTCAAAGACCTTCCAATTAGAAATGTTGTTAGGCACCAATGGTTTGTAGAGTAGTTCTACAGTGAACCGGGAGGCTTCATAATATTCTAAAGGTGACATCCTTAAAGAAGTTGTGGTCAAGGAATCAACAAGGATATTCTTTTCTCTGGGGATCATTGTAATATTGAAAGCTTCAAAATTCTCTATTAACCTATGCACTTCCTATTGATAATTATTTAGGTGAGGGGAATTGCAATTTATAGTATTCCTTAATTGTCTAACAATAATCTCAGAATCTCTAAAAACCTTCAATTCCTTGACGTTTAAGTCTATGGATTTCTTTAAACCTTGTACTAGATCTTCATACTCGACGGTGTTGTTTGTGCATTCGAACTCAAGTCTACAGGATAGGAAATGATGTTTACCCTTTGGATCAATGAGGATGCACCCTGCCCTAGACCCTTCCTCTAATTTAGATCCATCAAATTATATGGTCCAAATTTGTGAACTAAGGTTATTTGTTTCCTCTCTCTTATCACTTTCTTTCTCTCTTACCTTTCATTCCATGATTTATAGAACAGGTTCTTGACAGAAGAGGGTTTCCTCTATCGGTATCAAATATTTCTCTTGAAACACCATTTCAAAATTTTGAGTGAGAGGGATAGCCTATGAGAGGGGGGAGAAGTTACCGAAATAGGAATCACAGGAATAACTACCTAAAATAGGGAAATCTATTGATGAAGGTTCATTTAGGGTTTCTAGATCTGTGACCGTATGTTTCAGATATATTTCCCTATCAATTCTGATCATATTTTTGTGCCCCTTTAATGGTAACCAAAGGTGTGCCCAATATGTGCTAAAGTATTCGTTTAACTTCTCAAACCAATATTGTCTTAGTAGTAACCAATCTCGACTTGGGATGTCTACTATAATGATGTCAATCACTTGCACAAACTTAGGATGCATCGTTATTCTAATCATTACATATTTGAGTTTTCCCATGACCTTCACCTGGGTTCTGTCTATTTGTATCACATGTTTATCACTCTTGAGAGGAAATGTGTTTAGTTTTTAGAGATAAATAGTGGCATGACATTAGAGGATGCTCCTGAATCGACCAAACAGTTATGGAGGTTCCAATTGAAGACTTCAAATGTCAAAAGGAAAGGTGGGACAAAGGATCTTCTCTTATTATCTTTAGAGAAAGTGTTCACAGTTGGTTTATTCCCTCGATCTGTGGGGATTGGATTTCTTCCTGGGTCAGTGATTGTCATATAATTTTCCACTAATTTCAAATCTTGTAACAGGAAGTCCTTTTGCTGAGGGATCCTACAAATGTCCATGACTGAAATATTAGCCTTCAAATTCTTCAAATATTCAACTACGTTGTAATCCAGCTTGGGTGATACTTGTGTATGGATATTTATAGGGTCTCTTTGGGGGAAAAAAGGTGCTTTCAGGTGGTCTGGAGTTGTCTTTCCCCCCAAATCTTTCGTAGTAGCAAGATCTTTTGAGACAGGTGGACCCTTACTGCGCGTTTGCACAACCGAGACCTCTACGGGTGGTTCTTGAGACTCAAATAAGTCATCGGAATGCATGATTAGGTCAGGATCCCATATCAACATGGTTGTATATTTTGGTGGATCAATCTCTTCCTGATCAGCAACATTCATAACCAAACCGCTTGGTTGATCAGTCAAGGAGACTTCATCTAGAAATCGATTGGCCATCAAATTCATGGCATGAACCCATTGAGGGAAGTCTCTTTCAAAGTGCTTTTCCTGGTGATAATAATAGAGAGAATAAGATGCTACATTTTCTAGATCGATATTTAAGTTGGTTGGGGGAGGTTCAAATGATTTAAACAGTGGGTTCCTTTTAAAGAAAGGCTTATAGGTCCTTTGGCCTTGTTTTCCCTCCCCAACAATTCTTTTCATGTCTATGATCTCATTTGATAACTTCTTGACCATGTATTGTAGGTCTTCTATGTATCCATTACCCTTTTCAGGAGCATGTTTTGCTTGTTTCCCTGGGGGTCTAGTGAGCAATAGCCCTCTCCAGGGAGGGGGTTGATCTTCTTTCTTGACTAAGGAGACCTAAATCTCTTTGCATCCTTTCATTTGTAATTCAATTGTTTTGGATTCTTTAAAATTCTCAGCCAAGGTTCGTTTGGTATCCCTCTTCACAAACATTGAAATAGAAGTTGGGAGCGCATTAGCGTAGACCTCAATTTGCAACTCCTTGGTAGATTTAGCTTCTGGCTAGAATTTGTTCAAGATAGTTTTGAATATTTGATTGAAATCTTTAACCCTTTATTTTGAACTCATGGTGGTGGAAAACAATTCATCCATCAAAGCTCCTATAGTAGTTTCTTCTGCAAATTTATCTAGAAAATCCTTTTGAAACTTCATCCAACTAGTTATAGATCCTACAGGCAGATTAAAAAACCACATTGAATATGAATTCTCAAACATATAGGGGAATAGCCTGCATACTATGTCTTCATGTTGGAAATTCATAAGTCTAATCACTAGTATGGATTTCTTGATATGATCTTCAGGAAATCCTAAGGTCTCGGGGTTGAACTTAGGAAGTAACTTCTCCAGGTGTCGGGGAAGGTTATGGACTCACCCTGGGATGGCCAAAGAGTCTATGGCCAACCAAGGTTGATTTTTCTGTGGTGGGTTTACCCTTTCTTCATCATGGTCGTTGTTGTCTTCCATGTCTTTAGATCTTGAGGTAAACTCCTCTTCTTCTAAAAAATTGTCCAGCTCAGAGACATCGTCAATTGGCATTTCAGGGATTATATTTAGATGGTGTTTGATTTCGGTGATTGAGAAATCTATTAGGTCTTCTACTGTGTGCACAAAAACCTGGTTAGGGATCTCGACCACTAGTATGCTTATGTTTTGTCTTCGAGGAAGTATCAGATCTAAGGACAATGCACCGATCTATCGGGCGTATGCTCTAGTGATTCTTCTAAATTGATTTAATTCATCATGAGGAAGAGCATAAGGTATATTAGGGAACAATCATTCTTCCTTGGGCTAGAGTGAGTCACTTGTTTCAGAAGTACTCAGTGTGTGTGGGTTTTCTTGGGGATGACTAGCCATGCATGTGGGCTATTTTGAATCTACAGGTTGTTTGAAATATTATATGGAATATGTATTCAACCATTCATTCTCCGGGCCCTTTTTCTAGCGCCAATTCTGTTGATGGGTCCTAAATCCCTTTAGTTCAACAGAAGGAACCAAACCTACCACCGAGGCCCAATTAGACTCTACAGTGTTTAATAGTGGAATGGTTCTCCAAATCTTGTGATCCAGCCAATTAATCAAAGGGCTTTACATTTTCTTGCGAAGGCGTCTCTTTCAGTCTGGACTTTATCTTTTTGTATTTTCTCTTAGGTGGGACTGATATAAGATGGAATCTAGTATAAACCAACTTGGTAGCAAAACAGGAAAAAGTTTTAACTACTGGAGAAGAGTTTTATCTTGGGATAACCCATTGCTCAAGCATGCAGACAACGATCATCTACCACGGGCCTAGTACTAATATGTTAACCATGTGAGTATTCCAATTTCTTGTTGAGATACTAATTGGCAGAAGAAAACACACATGTGATAAAATAATGGCAAGTAAAATAATTCACTTAACTCTAATCATACATCACATAATAACACAATGATTCGTCTTCATCATTAAAGAAAATAACTGTAAAAACATTGTATTAGATAACTTATCAATAGATTTAATATCTCTTACTTGTTACATCATACATTCATGGGATGAGATAGGAAATAGTTATTCTCCACATCCAATCGTACACGCATTTGATGAAAACACAACTTTGTCTCTGGTCCAGAAGGACTTATCAATTAAAGGCAGTTCCAAAATAATTCTTAACAAAACCAAAAATGAGAGTTTCTTGCAATAACCATCGACCTTTAACTACTTGTTCGATGCTCTTATTTATAACATAAAATTCAACTGAAATAATGGCTAAGTGCAAATAAGTAAAACCAAATCTTCCACATGGCATTCTCTTATCAGTTTTTCTAGGAGTTATCTCAAGGTATCACTTTAAACGGGTGATTCTTCTCATTTTTTGACCAATTAATGAACAACTCTTCACAAGTGTGGGTGTATGGAAATCTGTGTTGTTCCATCGAGGCCACGTAAATTTATTTGATCTCCACTACATCCACCCAATACTTGACCATATTGGGACTTATCTATTGTAACATAGCCCGAGATTTGATTGGGTGCTCCATAAACCGTTGCACATGACCTAGCATTGTGTCTGTCACTTTTGATAGTTCTTCATCCCATAATGAATCTTGCTTGGTGTGCGATTCGACGATGTCGTGCAAGTCGACAAAGTCATTGGGTGTGCCGAACTTAGGGAGTCGGATATCTTTCATCACCCAATTGATCTTAATCTAGTGTTTCTCTCACTTGGCCCATTTCTCTTGAATTTCTCGGTGTGGTTCCGGAGAAATTTTTTCCCAATGCTCGGTTGACTTCTTTATGCGATCAAGACTGCTTTCGTTCAACACCCAAATGTTGTGTTCTTCTCTATCTTGACCATGTTGGACTGCACCAATGTAGTCGAATCTTTCCATGGCTTGCTTCTTTTTTTCATACCACCGCTCCATATCCTTGCATGTCGTGAGTGCCATGAGGGTGTCCTCCTGAAGCTCAGCAATTCTTGTGGTGAATAAGTGTCACTCATCTTTGAATTTTCTATAGGCCTCCTAGAATTCTCTCCTTAAGTATATTGTGGCCTATGTGGTTTTTTGATAGTACTTAGCCAAGTGGTGCAAATTTTCTAGTTCTTTCAGGGCGATGGCCAACTCCTTTTCATCTCTTTTAGCTATGTCTAGGGTGGCATGTGAGATCACTCTCCCTACGTCAATAAGTTCGGATGTTTCGACATTTTCTGTGTTTATCAAATTTTCATATGTAGTGATGAGGATAGAGCGATCCAAAGTGATCCTCCTTTTCTTGGTCCTCCACTGGACGATAGCCTTCCTTTTTCTATCATAAGCTATGGTGTGTATGTCGGCTACTTCATCCATAGGTTCGGGGATCTATTGATCCCCCCATGTGAGTGTATTCCCCAGACTTCTGATGGTGTAAAATTGTTCAATATTGGGTTCTAGAGCTTCCTTGTTATTCTCTTAAGGCTTGGCTTCTATTTGTCGCTCATAGGGTGTTTGAGTACCGATTGAAATAGAGGTGTCAGGGATATACTCGATGCTTACTTTTTCATCGGTCGTTGAAACATCGATTTCCTACTGTGGGTTTCTTACCTCTAGCCAGCCTGAACCCGATTAGTCTCTAGGACTATCTATTTGGGTTGACCGTGCATCGGGCAGCTTAGTGTCTGGGACACTTTTGGCTTCCTTTTCGTTTTGCAGGACCTCCTAGGTTTGGATGTCACGTAGAGGAGAAGATTTCCTCTCAGGTCCCTTTTCTTCTTCGACATGCACAGGGGTCCCAAGAGATACCTCTGGGCTCTCATCATCATAATATATATTTATAAACTTGCTCAAGGGGTTCTTTGTGTTGGTCCTCTATGATGCTTCGATGATCTCTGGCTAAGCTGAAACACCTGTCAGGGATCCGACCGGTGGCGTCGCGAATTCAGGGTCATCTAACCCAGTAATTTCATCAAGGTCTATAATCTCAAAGCCACTTGGTCCTGCTTGGCTTCTGCCTGGGTTATCTGTTGGGGATCCTTTGGTTTCAGAGATGTCTGGATCATCCTACAATTTTTCAAAAGTCGGCGATCGGAGAAAACTTTAGCGTGGTCCGAATGTTTGTCGTGACTTGGTATTCTCTGATTTTGCTAAGCGCATCAGGTATCGGATATCGGTGATGTCATTGCCTTCTTTGCTAAAATTTACTCTCCTCACCTTTTACCGATGTCTTAGGGGATCAATCATCGACGATATCTTTGTATGATTCTCATTGCAAGGAAAACCTCCTTCTGTCGATGCCGGTGAAGATCGACGCTTAGCGACTAAGGTTTCTTCAAATGATTTTCCTTTGTCTTTAAATCTTCCCGATTTCTACTCTCTGAGCATGTCGGGGAAATGTTTTGGGCTATCGATTATTTATTTAAATGTTAGTATTTTAAGTTATGGGTTTTCACATATTCAAGAGAACTTTGAGAGACTTAAATGAGAATCAAAGCGATAAGCAAAGGCAACAATTTTTACAATAAAGTGGAATCAGACAGTGCAAAAGATCAAGTGGTACCCAAAAAGTGAAATTTGGCATATTCTTTTTAGGGTGTGTTGAGTGCTCAACAGGACCCTTTTCCCCCTCTGAAAATCCAAAACATCCATAAAAAGTGTCCCGAAATAGTGGATTTTGGCCTATTTCAGTATCCCCATTCCAAACCCCTTAGAATGTTTTCAATTCCTTCATGAATTGTTTCCGTGTCTACTTTATGGACTCTCTTTAATAATTTCATCTTAATATGGACCTCTGCCAATGATCTAGACCCAGATATTCAAAAACCACTATTTTGAAATTTGTGAAAAATCCAAGCAAAAATGAACAGTGGCCCTCTCCGACACTTTTGTATATATCCTCCCTGCGGTAAAAATCAAGATTTTTCATCTCAATATGACTTAATTTTCTCAATTTATGGACAAAATAAGAAAATGGCTCCAGACTTGTTTTTCTTTAGACTATGGGACAGTTTTTTCTATGTGGCGTATTTGTTGATGTGGTTGATGATGTGGAATTCCAGATCCACATGGCACCCTCAGGTGATGCCATGTCACCCTCTTGGACACTCTGGCTCTGCCCCATTATCCTTAGTCACCTTCTTTACCTTTATTTCATAAATTAAACTATATTTTGGGTCACACTATACCCGGATGCCCACTTAGTGCCTTCTGTGACCATGGATGAAATAGGGGTCCCACCTCTTCTGCCAACCTCCATGTGACACTCGTTCATTAGTTGTGGATATGGGCAGGTCCCATCTTGCACCCTTTTTCCTTGGGCGTGCACAACCTACATATTCCTAGATCTAACAGTGAAAATGAGGGGATGATCAACAACCCTCAACGATCTCACATAATCAACATGCACGAGGGTTAACAACCCTCCATGATGTGATAGTAGTTTTCTCTCACAACACATGGCGTCCTCCCATTGGCCTTGCATTTCAAAAGACCTTTTGAAAATCCTCCTTTCTACCATGTGATACCACTTATGGTATTGCTCAATACCACTTCGCTTGATGTGGCACACACATCAGCCCAAGGATGCCACCATAAATTGCAGACCCTGCCACCTGGCACTCGTTTGTTAGTCGTGACAACTCACATGCTCTCTAATCCAATGGTGGGGATGATCGGAAAATCGACGACCCACATTGATTTTGCATCACCCAAGTTGTTGAGGGTTAATGACCCTCAATGATGTGATGGTGTTTTTTCACCACGATATATGATACTTTCTTATTGGGTTCACATCGGCTAAGGGATTTTCAAAATTTCTCCCTCTACAATGCGATATTGCTTACCAATACCACTCATGGTATCGGTCATGACTCCACCAATAGCCCTGCCATGGTGTTCTACCACCTTTCCACTAGACTTGCCACTGAACACCACTATGGACCTACCACTGAGAATTCCACATTACCCTTACCATGACACCCACCGTGTGGCCGCCATGTCATGTTGACGTCATGGTATGAAAAATTACCCGATTTTTTCCAGTTCTCAAAATTTCCCAAATTTTCAAACACACCTATTTTAAAAAATTTCTGCCAAGGCTACCATGAACTCTGAATTTAATCTTCTAGTGGAAAATTTCATCCCTTATCATGTCAATTCGACCTCTGCACCTAAAATTGGGCACTTCCCACATTGAATTCTCAATGAATTTCATTGTACAAATTGGGGATTTTCCCCTATTTTTTCATGGGTATCCTACAATTCCAAAATTCGATCGATCAAAGTCTAAAAAACACCCATTCAGAGGTTAAAATTGGGGATTTTAACCCTGTGAGATCAATTTCCTCAAATTCCTCCCGAATTTTCCCCAATTTTACTAGAGTAATCTTAACAAATAATTTTGCAAACAGCCTTTGAGTTTTATTTATGTGAATCTGGATTTGCGTGTCGGTTCTAGCCCATGTAGGCTTGGTGTTTGAATATCAACCTCTCATACCATTCTGTAATGTCCCCCAGCTTAACTGCGGAACATTAATACAAGGAATACACAAAAAAATAAAAATAAAATCTGCTAATTCATTTTTTGTAGCTTACCAGCCACAATTTATACACAAAATTAAATAAATTTTTATACTCATAATTAATGAATATTGTTGGCACTGGGGTAGAAACAGGGTTCAACGCTTCAAAATCACACCATCAAAACCCTAACTACTGGCCCTTTCAGCAACACCTACGAAGCAAATGAAGTCTCACTCGAGGAAGAGGCAAGGGTGGTTGCAGGACTCATGTGTCTGCAACCTTAGCTGGGACACAAATATGTGATTCTAACACTTAGAAAACACTTTAGCATAGATAATTCATCAGTGTTTAACCCTCATGGCACTCCACAGATGGCGCAAAGAACCACAACATTCACCTAGATCTAGGTTAAGTTATCACTTAGCAACAACAAAATAGGTTTATCACTCAGCACTTTCATATATGTCATATCTACATCCATACATCTAAGAAGCAAAAAGAAAATTAGATCTATCTAAGTATATCATAGAAAATCACAACACATATAAAGAGACAAACACATTAGGTCGAGGCACCGAGCACAACACACAGGTTTATTGTGGTTCACCCCCACCCTGGGGCTATGTCCACAAAGTATTCTTCTTCTTTCTTAGCTTTGGTCAATCTAATTACAGCACAGAGCTCAAAATTGTACTCCACATAAGACAAGAGATCTGTGCACACCTCGCCAGATCCTCCTTCCCCAAGTAGATCTAGCACAGAGCCTTCTTACAATCCATGCACTCAGCACTTACAGCACTTGCACTCAGCTCTGCAAGTTGGTCACACAGTATACACAAAGCCTTTACTAGCACTTAGCTTCTCAGCCTCTCTTACATTACCTAGCTACTTATTTATACTTTACAAAATAGGCCTAAACATGGGTAAACCCATGGACCGACATCCCATACCCATTACATTATCCCTAAAACCCCAAAAAGGACCCAAGAAAGGGGTCTAGCTTCCACGATCTTCGCTTCACATTGCGCTCCATCTTTGACAAGCTATCGAAGTTCCAAAAATGGTCAAATATGACCAAGTGTTTCCTCAAACTTGATCAAGGGCCAACAGGCCCCCAACACTCACCTGTGACTCATCTCGAGTCACTTAGATCTAGGTAAAGTTTCCTCAAAGGTCTCACGCTTGGCTCGAGCTATTTCAACTTGTCTCTGTGCTACTTCTTCCTGCTCAAAAAACTCTTGAACAACCACTTTGTTGATAGGCCCTTCCAGTTGTTTCTCCACTGTAACAACTATTTGTTCCAGTACTATTCCTTGGCCTTCAATTTCTTCAAACAGTATATAGGCCTCCTCCTAGCTCGGCTGGAGTTTCTAGGTGACTTCAATCACTCTGTTCTACATGGTAAGAACAATTTGTTGGGCAGTTCATTGTTCCTGGGATCTCTTCATCCTCTCGATAGGTGATAGGAGCTTGAGCTGTGCCTATATTGTATTTGTGTGTTGCTTCACTTCCTGGAGTTGGGACTCCAGTTTCTTCAACTCTGGGTCTTCAGATAGTTTCTCATATATCTGTGCAATTTTGTTACTTAGTTGTTTGCATTCTATAGAAAGTTTTCTAATCCTCTCGACTATACTCTGAGCATCCAATTCTCGTTGGTCGCGCACTTCTTGCGGAGTCTGTGGTATGGTCTGAAGCTCTAATTCCACGATGCTTTGTTGAAGCTGTTGAATAACTTCATCCAGCTTCAACACTTGACGCTCTATGGGATCTTTGGCCTTCTGCTCTAAGATGATCATAGAGAAAAATGCTCTGTTGACTACTTCTTCAATTTCGATCTGCTTCGCGAGCAACTGCTCTTTCTCTTTTTGGACCTTCTCTCAGTCTTCTTAAAATTTTGCTTGGAGAGCATTCTTCTCTTGTTGCGCTGCTTGAAGTTGCTCAATAATTTATTCCTGTGCATTCTTGAGGACCTGTGATCTAGGTGGATATCGGTGGCCACCCACCTTTTCCGACTAGCTCAAAACAGTTTTCTGGCAATTTTGGCAATTTACTATTTTTAGCAGGTTTTAACTTTTGGGGCCATTTTGAGGGCCTAAATGAAGGTTTTTTGAGATAGAGGTTCTCAATGATATCCAAAGGAAATATTTATCCCCCAAAATTAATCTCCTCGATGATACCTTTCCAACGAACTATCACACGCCTAAAACGGAGATCGTATGCAAAAGTTACGACCCCCGGAAGTTGATGTACTAACTTACCCAAACGGGGCCCACATGACTTTTGGCGCTTCATCTCCTAGGGTTAGGTTTTTGGATGTCTATGAATTTTGGCATTCTCATCTATTATAAAAAGGCCTCTAGAGCCTCATTGTAATCATCTTC
>ML783946.1:20592-56351 GCA_009831015.1 Picea engelmannii | reverse complement strand
GTTTTCTGGCAATTTTGGCAATTTACTATTTTTAGCAGGTTTTAACTTCCGGGGCCATTTTGAGGGCCTAAATGAAGTTTTTTTGAGATCGAGGTTCTCAATGATATAAAAAGGAATTATTGATCCCCCAAAATGAATCTCCTCAATGATACCTTTCCAACGAGCTATCACACGCCTAAAATGGAGATCGTATGCAAAAGTTACGACCCCGGGAAGTTGATGTACTAACTTACCCAAACGGGGCCCACATGACTTTTGACGCTTCATCTCCTAGGGTTAGGTTTTTGGATGTATATGACTTTTGGCATTCTATTCTATTGTAAAAAGGCCTCTAGAGCCTCATTGTAATCATCTTCTCACGGATGCGAGTAGCAGCCACATCTCTTCTCAGAGATAAGCTACCAGCGCCCTAGCTAGTTTATTTCCATTTTGTCTGTAAGCATACTTCAGTCATTTGTTATTAATGAAATGAAGTATTATTTCCGCTGCATCTCTGCGTTTATGTGCATTTCTATATTTCATTGTGTTCCTACATAAATCCAGATCAACCTGGGTGGCCTACAATTTTTCTTCCTGGGCACGTCGAAGGCGTACTTCGACTATATAAGCAATTTTGCAGAGCTAGACTGATTCATCTCCTTCTTTTGTTGTTCCTTCTAGCAGAGTCATAGTAGAGATTGCTCGGCTAGACTGGAGTGCCTATTGTACTCCTTGGAGCATGATCTCAATCTAGCTATACATTTGTTCCTGCTTCACTTCCCGCTTCTCTATTATTTCCTTTGAAGCATCATTGACTACTGCAACAATGAAATCAAAGTCATCCATCGTGAGGGCAATTCGGATGTTAGTTACAGGGGTTCTTGGTTTCTTTATGGAGGAAGACTTTAGAGGTGAAACCTTCCTTTTCTTGGATGAGTTTGCTTCATCCCTGGGTGGCAGTACTTCAACTTGTTGTTGCTCAAATTCTACACCTTCTTCGTCTAGCATAATGGAAGTCGTCCTTACAGATTTGCTATCTATATCCTGAACCTCTTTGGGCTTCTTCATATCCTTTGTCTTTTTTGTTCTACTGGGCCCAGGTGTATCTTGCGCAGCTTCTGGGTTGTTGATGTTTGAAATTTGTGTGGGGTCTACTGAAACAAGGAAGTCCGCCGAACATTCCTTGGTGATATCTTCCAGGTCTTCTTCTGTCAGCTTATAGTAGGACTGGAGCTATTCTTGGTGCTCATCAACACGTGGGGTTAGGTATATAAAATGGTGGTCCACACTAAACTTTATAAGAGGTCAAAACCTTTGTAAAGTGTTCAGGGTTATGTGAGGTTCACTCCTTATGGCTTCTTTCATTTGATTATAATATACGTGGAAAATGTCATTCGGTTTTCATTGCTTGCTCATGTCGTTCGAGTATCACAAGGTACTGAACTTTGTAGCTAGTGTCTCAAAAGGGTCAAGGTCTGGGAAAGTTGCACCTTCTAGTAGCTCCCATGCAACAAATGTGATCAGCATCAAGAGCCAGCTAAAATGGAATTCGTGCCCCTGATCTTGAGCTTCTCTGCAGGTCAATCTCTAGTTGATTCACCAGGTACTTCACCCAGTTCATCTGTAGTCCCTCTACGCACTTTCCTGCGAGGTCAACTACAAAGCATGATACTTTTGTTGGTTGATTCTTACGTACCAGCTTCCCTGCGATTAGTTGGCATGCAAGGCGCACTGTGCCACTTTCAATAGAAGCTACCTTGTAGCCCCTCATGCCTTTCTCAACATCGCCATAGGCCTCTTTTATCTTCTGTGCAAGAGCATGGTCTATGGTCTTTCCAGGATAGTACTCATGGGGATCAGGGCCCTGCATGCTAAGCCCAATGATCCTATTGATCAGTGCCAGATCAACAGTTATGCAGCATTATAACCACAAGTATCCTCCATGGTAACTTGCTAGCAGTAACATTACAAAAGCATTCACCTCCTGGTGTCTTCCAAAGTGCGGTATTTTCATAATGTTTAGCAGAGTAGACTACGTGAGGTTCATCATCCATTGTTGCAGGATGAGCTTTGAGTTCTTTCCCTTAGTTCATGTCAAGTACTTATATGGGTCAAGCATGCTATAAAATTTACATTCCCCCAGGTTGAAGTCACAAAACTTCAACGTTGTAACCTTGTCTTGATCTACGTGGTAGGTGCATACTCCCTTCGGTAAATATGCAATTACTAGGGTATATTGAAAATCTCTAGGGACACTATCCCAGTTAATCTCACCACTCAAAGGGGGTATGTAAGCTGGTAGAATGGATGGAAATAACTTTGCCTTGGCTATGCCATCCTTATGCTTAGTTCTCCTCTCTACGCTGGCTCGAGATGTTCCAGCTCGAGCAGTCAATGAGGAGGCTTGCACTCCTCTCATCAATGAGGCTTGGACTCTTGTGGACATTCTTCTTTCAGATATGACTCTCTCAGTCATTAAATTGAGAAGGACTTATGTGATGGATTCCTCAAGTGCGGTGAGCTCGTCGGACATACACACTCGGGAAAGATAAGTGGGGTCACGATGATCTCAAAACACTACACTAGGGTGAACGATCTACTTGCAATGATCATTGTATACAATTATGAGTTTTTTGGGCTTCGAGTTTTCAGTTGGAAAAAGTGCTCTTCATGCGCAATGCGACGAGCTAAATAGGAAATTCATCAACGGTCTAGTTGAAACGGCTATGAAGATTTTGTGAACGTTGATCCATCTGTTATGGCATGGTCCAATGGTCTGGTGGTGATCCTTTAATGCTTTTCTTTCTGTTCAGGGTGGAACTTGAATGGGTATATCGGTCCAATGGCTATATTGTTGCACCATGGCGAAGTGTCAGATGTCATTGTCCTGATATCTCAGCAAAGCTCAATTCTTGTGATTTTTCCTTCTGCAAAGTTTCCTCTGGGACCTTCTGTAACTTTTTGATCTTGGCTCTCTTCTTACTTAGCTTCCTAGCCTTCTTCCCAGTGATCTTCATCTTGGTCATCCTTTTTCCATTATGAGTCTTATCTTCTCTCGACATGGTCACTTCGTACTGCTGAGGTTCTTTCTTCAGATCCAAGGGTAATACTCCTTCATCATATGGATTAGGTATTTTGGTCTTCTGTGGTTCCTCTAAAACTCTTATAGCTTCGACATCCAGGTCCCTGGTGTTCAACATATGAGATATGTTCTCTTGTTCTTCCATCAAGTAGGTGATCCTTCTAGTCATAAATTCCATGAGTCCTTTCTTCTTTTGTTCTAGGGCTTCCTTTTCTTATTTTCTCCAGATCTAGTCTTTTTCAATCCATATCTTTCCTAACAAATATGGAAATGGGGCACGGTCCTCAATAAATCTAAAGACTTCGAACTCTTCCTATGTCGAAGCTCCATGGGTACTCATAGCTATCTGGGTAATTCTGCCACATAGGGTTACCATTTTTCCTTTAAACAACCATATTCTTCCTAGTGAAGGAACCATATCAGGCCTTCCTAGGGTTTCCTAAGTACTTTTTTTCATAATGTTCATCTGTGTTCCCTCATCTAGAGCACAGTCGATGTTGAAGTCTCCTATTCTTACTTCGATTTTCTCCTTTTCTTTGAAGATCTCTGACAAACTGGCATCTTTATGTTCATCCAGGGTTTCTTTCATTTTCACTAACATAATCTCTGATTCTTTCTAGGGTTCTTCTATAATCTTAGTCTCTTGACCTTTCTCCATATTCAACTTTTCAAGTCTAGTAATCATTCTAGGGCAATACAGTACTTCATGGTCCATAGCCTTACAATAGAGGCAACTAGGGTTTCTCCTAGGGCATTCCTTAGCAAGATGTCCTAGTCTTCTGCAACTGTAACAAAGAGTTAATCCTCTCTTTCTCTTCCATGATCCCCAACTTTTCTTATACTACGCTCTAGGATCATGATGGCTAGCCTGGAAAAATTTCTTTCTAGGATCCTGCATCCATTGGTTAGTCCAAAAATTCTTTTTATGCATAGGTATAACATATCTTTCATTATTCTTATCAGATCTATTCATATCAAACATTCTTTCATCTAACAATGCCCTAGTTTTCAAGCTAGGACAAAATCTATCAAGCATACCTAAATCCATACTTTAGAAACAAAAAATTTCACTTCTTTTACTTCTATAGATTACAAATCTTCCAGATCTAAGAACTTTTAACTATTCTAACCTTTATCAGAGCACAAAGCTTGCAGATCCTACCTCTTTATGTAGATATGACTTAGAAAATTCCACTTTAACCTTTCTTAGAGAACAAAGCATTCAGATATGACTTCTTTTCTTCAGATCTATCCTTTCTTCTTTAGCATAGAGCTTTTCAGATCAAGTGGATCACTGCGCACTAGGGCATAGGTCCATGCACAGAGATTTTACAATTTCAAGATGGACTTTCTGCACAAATATTCTTCTTCCTCAGTTCCCAGCAATCACAGTTTCAGATCCTGGCAACAGAACCATTTGTTGGCAGAGGGGAAGACCCAGGGTTCAACGCTTCAACAATGCACTAACAAAACCCTAACTACCGGCTCTTTCAGCAAAACCTGCGAAGTAGATGAAGTCTCACCCGAGGTAGAGGCAGGGTTGGTTGCAGGACTCAGGTGTCTGCAACCTTAGCTGGGACACAAATTTTTGATTCTAACACTTAGAAAAGACTTTAGCATGGATCATTCATTAGTATTTAACCCTCATGGCACTCCACAGATGGCACAGAGCACTGCAACATTCACTTATATCTAGGTTAAGTTAGCACTTAGCAATAGCAAAATAGGTCTAGAACTCATCACTTTCATATATGTTAGATCTACATCCATACATCTAAGAAGCACAAAGGAAAGTAGATCTATCTAAGTATATCATAGCAAAGAACAACACATGAAAAGAGGCAAACACATTAGGTCGAGGCATAGAGCACAACACATAGGTTTACCATGGTTCACCCCCACCCTGGGGCTATGTCCAAAAAGTCTTCTTCTTCTTTATTAGCTTTGGTCAATCTGATTACAGCACAGAGCTCAAACTTGTACTCTGCATAGGAAAGGAGATCTATGCGCACCTCACCAGATCCTCCTTCCCCGAGTACATATAGCACAGAGCCTTCTTACAATCCATGCACTCAGCACTTACAGCACTTGCACTCAACTCTGCAAATCGATCACACAGTATACACAAAGCCTTTAATAGCACTTAGCTTCTCGACCTCTCTTACATTGCCTAGCTACTTATTTATAGTTTACAAAATAGGCCTAAACATAAGTAAACCCATGGGCCGACATCCCATACCCATTACATTATCCCTAAAACCCTAAAAAGGACCCAAGAAAGGGGTCTAGCTTCCACGATCTCCGATTCACGTTGCGCTCCATCTTTGACAAGCTGTCGAAGTTCCAAAAATGGTCAAATATGACCAAGTGTTTCCTCAAAATTGGTCAAGGGCCAACAGGCCCCCAACACTCACCTGTGACTTGTCCCAAGTCACTTAGATCTGGGTAAATTTTCCTCAAAGGTCTCGAGCTTGGCTCGAGCTATTTCGACTTGTCTCTGTACTACTGCTTCCTGCTCAGTGAACTCTTGAACAACCGCTTCACTGATAGGCCCTTCCAATTGTTGCTCGACTGTAACAACTACTTGTTCCAATATTTTTCCTTAGCCTTCAATTTCTTCAAACAGTATATAGGCCTCCTCCTAGCTCAGTTGGAGTTTCTGGGTGACTTCCATCACTCTGTTCTACATGGTAAGAACAAGTTGTTGGGAAGTTCATTGTTCATGGGATATCTTCATCCTCTCGATAGGTGACAGGAGTTTGAGTTGTGCCTGTATTGTATTTGTGTGCTGCTTCACTTCCTGGAGTTGGGACTCTAGTTTCTTCAACTCTGGGTCTTCAAATAGTTGCTCATATATCTGCGTACTTTTGTGACTTAGTTGTTTACATTATGCAACAAGTTTTCTAATCCTCTCGATTTCACTCTGAGCGTTCAATTCTCACTGGTCACGCACTTCTTGCGGAGTCTGTGGTATGGTTTGAAGCTCTAATTCCACGATCCTTTGTTGAAGTTGTTGAATAACTTCATCCAACTTCATCACTTGACGCTCTATGGGCTCTTCGTCCTTCTGCTCTAAGCCGATCACTTCCACTTTAATCATTGGATACCTAATGAATCATCTATAACAACACACATAACCATTCTCATTCATAGAGTAAAATGCACATCCATGAACTATAATATAACTCAGAAAACTAGGTAAACATTTATCTTTAAAAGAAAGCTTGTGCAATTAGTTGCTTGAAAAGGATGTTCCACAAAAACATAGACTAGTTGTTCCAAATATCAATAGCAGGTCACCCACGATATGGGGCTATGAATACACAACAGAAGGATGACTCTCACATTCCACTCAAAGCTCAATATCTCACAACCCATTGGTATTCTCCTTCATCTATCCTGAATTTCCTCTAGTTCTCTTCCTCTTGACCTACACAACCCAAGGAATGTACCCCTTCGCAGCTCTCATCCCATTGATCATCCCATTCATTTATCAGGGTCTCTTTTCCATAGGTAACTAGGAATCTCTTTGTTGGGAACTCATTGGAACTCATTTCTAGGAAAACTACTAGCAACCAATAGCAAACACATGTTGTTACAGTGAAAATCACTTATGAGTTCACCCTTCAATCCTGATAACATGGCTCTTTAATTTCCAGCTCCAAAATGCTTCAGCATGCACCTTAATTCACCCAACCTTGGTATAAATATAGTGCTATTTTTCCTTGCTCTCCCCTTATTGTTCATGCAAAAACTAAATGTGAAAAGCCTCCTAATCCCCCCATACGAATTTCCTCTATTTTCCCAAGAGAGTTGACTCCTCACTCTGCCCAATGTTGATTGTACTTCAGCCCCATTCTCTCCAATAACTATGGAATGTGATTCTCACACCCACCCTCTGGCAGGTATCCAATGATTGGGCTCTCATATACTCAAATGGAAATTAAAAGGTTTCACCAAATGATAATAAAATTCAAAAAATTGGGTTTGGCTTAATACCCTTAAACCATTTCTCCCTTAGACCCCTCTTAGACACTCCTAGACATTCTCCTTCCTTGTGGATTAATAGGCCCCCATCTCTATCAATATTCCTAGCAGATGGCATCACATTATTTTTATTAAAATTAGAAAATGCATTCCGCATATTACATCGCTTGGCCATAGCCACATTCATATATATGTTATAAATTAATTAAATTGGGGATTATAGTGGGGATGTTATACCTCTAAATTTGGATATCTAGATATTCTTGATAAAGAGGGACTTGTTCATAGGTATGAATTGTGATTTGAAGCAATTCCACATGCATATGGTGATTATGTTGATACACAAAAACAATCATGGAAACCTTTCATTGGTGGTTCACTAGAGAGTTGAAAACAACTTGCAAAAGAATATGTTCAAGTTCTTGTAAAGAGTTCGAATGGAAGATTCCCTAATCTTTATTTTTTCAAATTTTTAAGGTTGTTTATTCATTATCATTATTTACATAATGTTTGTGACAAAGAATATAGTTCAAAGGATTGGATTGAAAAAAGAAATCAAAACTTGCAACATAATATATGTGAGAGGGAAGAAATAGAAAATCAATTGATTTTGAAGCTTGTCTAAAAGAGTTGCATGCATTTGTTGATTATTTTTGTGTCAATTGTGAGGTGTCATCCATTGTAGTGTACCTGACCACCCATTTTCCTATTGGGGTGGTGGGGAACTGGAAAATTACCCAATTTCCCATGAATTCACCATAAATACACATCTTTGATATTGTTTGTTCTCTATCTGGTTAAATAATGAAATATGCATGCAGAATGAAAAACAATCTCATGAAAAAATCATGAAAACACTCATAATTAAATTGTAAATTTATTATTAAATTTAACAATATTTAAAAACAATAAATTATGCGGAATTTAAGAATGGCATTAACTTAAACATAAGCATAGTTACTAGAAAAATTATTTTTATGAACAATTACCGAACTAGTTGCATACGAGGGATGTTCCTCCCAAGCATAGGCTCTGCTGCTCCATTTATCTCACAGCAAGCCACCCCTAATATGGGGATATCATTCCACAAGGAAAAATGGCTCCTATGGCTATCTAAGATCCCTCACATAGCCAAATACCCTAATAAATTTATAGCACACAGACTCCTACCTACACAACCCACTGGATGGGATCCCCTTCTCTTCACTACGGTTCCTTGGGAAATCCTCAATCCCTTCAGGGCTCGAGTTGACACTGTCCAAGAATATCAAAGATATGGGATCCAATAAATACAGTTGACATGTGGATTCATAGTCACAACAATATTGTGATCATTCTTATAGGAAATTTCATATCATATTTACATAACAGGCATCCCTAGCCTTCTATAATGGGCAATGAAACCTAATTACCAACTAGGATTTCCCCTGAATCTTTTAGTTTTCAGTTTGAATGGTGTTGGTTCAATACAGTACCATAGTGTATGTTTAGATGATGATTGAATGAAGACAATGATGGTTTAATTTCCCCCAACGAACCCAAAATTAGAGAATAAGTATGCATGGCCTCATCTTGCCACTTTTCATTCCATGAAATCCACCTAACCCCCTTGGCACTCTTCCCAAAGTTGATTTGTCATTTAGCATACTTTAAGGTAAGAGGACTTTGGGTTACAATAAAATATTATATTTTGTCTTTGGCCCCTCTGAGCCCCCTTAATCCCCTCTTACATTTCTCTCTTGTGGAATCATAGCCCCTTAATTTTATTGTCCCTCTCATATCATAGCCAACTATATGTTTTTATTAATAACTTTGATACATAATTTACATATATCATCCCTCGGACATACGATCTAGCTGACATCCTAAATCATATATCTACAATTAAATTAAAATTCTCAAGGATTAAAACCGGGGTATGACATTCCCCTCCTCCTTATTTTTGCAATGTATTTAGTGCACATCACCATACAGGTCTCCATATGTATAATTTTAATATCAAAACAATTGTGGGTATGCCTCCCACATGGCATCTTTTAGCTCCCATGTGGCGTCCTTAGGGTTGTAATAGGTCCATTGGACCTTTACCTACCTAATGGATTTGTTCTAGAGCACCTTGAATTTTCGTTCCAGGATTCACACTAGCTCCACCTTTAAAAATAATTCTAAGAGACATTATTTTCATTAATGTGCTTGACTTTATTCAATTGGTCCCACCACGTAGAATCTTTCTCTTCAATATGGTAGATAGAAATCCTTGCTTCCAAGTTGGATGAATAATTGTGTAGTTGAAAGCACTTTATGATTCCAAGAATCTAGCCCTTATCATATTCTCCCTTATTATTATATCCATCAAAGTTTGGTGGCTTGAGATTCCTAAGATTCCCTTGCAAATGGTCCAATTCATGCCTTCTCCTTTCATTTCCGATAAGAGACATTTTTGGGTTGCTATGTGATTCTACAGATGAATATGGTTTCCTAGTTGAATGAGGAGGTAGTGTTGTTTGTGAGTTATACTATCACTTCTTGAGTGCCCATATCTTCTGTATTTATCCCTTACTGCATGAGATCTACCTTCTTCCACATGTCTTGATATTGATCCAATCTTGATTTACCTTTACAGTTGGTTCAAACTTTGTAGAAATGAAGTATTAATATGGTTTTGATCCTCTTGAACCCTTACTATCCTCTCAGTATTATCCCTATATCTCTTTACTTCCATCCTAAGACTCTTCATGTCCTTCACCGGATCTATTGGCTCCACCCTAATTCTATGTCCATTGGATTGTGTTTCTTCATTTCCTAGGATGATATTTAGACCCCTCACTTCTTGTTCATGGTTGTGGGTTCCATGTGCATCCTCCATGTTTCTGATACTCATATTGATTTGGATCTATTATGAAAGTAAAATTTATTCTTCAAGCAATGTGCACTTCATCATATTTTTTTCATTCATCATCTTCTTCATACAGTGGTTCTTGTGGTTGTGTTGCACCTAACCCGATTTGTTGCATGGGATTTTTCTCTATACTAGGGTTTTTCAATTCGTTCTATGGGTCGATGTCCATTTCTTTTGTCTTGAGTTTCAATTGTTCTTCTTCTTCTATCAAAGTGGGACTAAATGGTTCGATTATTGGGGATGGAATGGCGTCAACATCCACCACTCCTTCATTATGGTTTAGGTTTTCGCCATGGGTTGCTATGCTTTGTTCATTCCTCATGACACTTCACATTTTTATTATGACTTGGTTGGGATCTCCAAGCTTTGGGGGTGCCATTCGGCTAAATTCGAAGAGGGATGTACTAAATCATGAGTAGACACCTCAGAATCACCTATTCGTACTAAATTTTATCCCTTGTCTCTGGTCTGCAAAAATTCACAATGAGTCTTTTTTGCTCACATTTTCTTCTTTTATAGGTCGTGTCATAAATTCCCTATCGTGCCACAATTTTTTGATCACCTCTTTTTCATTTTTCGACTACTTTATGTGTCAATGTGATTTTTTTTTACCTGTTCAGAATTCTTTGGCACGCAGTGTATTCAGGTTATTTCATACCAATTGTTATCTTATTGCGTGTTGTATTATCTAACTGCATGTTTAACACTTATCCATCTACTGCATCTTTTTGTATTTTTCTTATTTTTCCATTTTTTTCTTTCTTTTTTAGCTTCTACTATATACACTATGTACAATTGTAATTTTATGCTCTGCATATACTAAGGGTTACTAGGTTGATTTTCCCTATATAGTTTTAGTCGAATGCCATTAACCAATCCTTGAAACTCATTTCCTGTTAGATCCTGCAACTGTACAACACCTCCATCTGTTATAGATGTTATCTCATATGGCCCTAGCTAATGCATCTTGAATTTTCCAAGATGTTGTAAGTATTTGTTGTCATAGAGAAGAACCAGATCTCCTTCCTTAAAGTTTTTCCTTTTAATGTGCCTATCATTCCGAGATTTGTCTTTGACTTTCTGTACTTCCAGATGGAAACCAGCCATAATACTGTCTTCTTCTAGTTCCATGAGTTGAGACAATATTTCTTGAGTTGTGCCTCTTCATGTCATGTTTTTAGTGGCTACAATGCGCAAACTTGGTATCAAATATTCTAAACAGACTATTTCTTCCTAACCATACACCAATATTAAAGGTGTCTTCCCTGTGAGTTTCTTGCATGTGGTTCTATAGGCCCATATTACTGTTGGTATCTTCAAATCCCAATCATCCCTTTTTACATTGCAAATTTTAGTTAGGGAATTCTCCAATATTTTATTAAATGCTTCTATTGTTCCATTAGACTGAGGATGGTATGGATTTCTCTTCTAATGGTGTATATCAAATTCTTCAGTCATTTCCTAAATGGTATTATTGATAAAATGAGTTCCCTAATCACTCATCAGAATTCTAGGGCATCCAAATCTTCTAATTACTTGTTCAAACATAAAGTGTATTGTAGTTCATGAGTTGAAATATTTTACTGTTGTGGCTTCAGTCCATTTGGTTAGATATCATGTCGTTGTAATGATGTACCTTTCTCCTGATCTTCTAGTTGGTGGGTTGATTGGTCCTACAAGTCAATTTCTGATTTTTTAAGCACTTGAAGGGTTACTTGGGATTTTAGGGGCATCTCATCCCTGCTAGATGGATTTCCTACCCTTTGACAGACATCATAAGTCTAGAAATATTCCTTTTCATATTTAGAAATTGTTGGCCACCATAGTACTACGCACGGTATCTTATGCGGAGTGGTTTTTCCTGCATAGTGTCCTCCAACTATTCCTTCATGTGTTTCTACCAAGATGATGGTACATTCATGTTCCATGAAACATCTCCTTAGAATATTATATGCACCTATTTTATACAAGTGTCCTGCAATAAGTTGGTAATATGAAACTCTAACCACCAAATTCTTCTTCTTTGCAGTGTTATATTCCTTTAGGGAAAATCCTATACTCAAAAATTCAATTATATCATAAAAGTATTCATCAACAATCAACATTGAAAAGTGTTGTTCATCGGGAAAATTGTCCTCCAAGCTTTTTGGTTCCTCTCCATTAGTTATCCTGGAAAAATGATCTCGCCCTTAATTCAGTCTTCCAAGTTTCACTACTAATTTAAAATCAAACTCTTGAAATAACAACAACCATCTACATATTCTCCCCCCCAACATTGGCTTGTTGACCAGGTGTATGAGAGCAAAGGGATCTATGAATATTTTAAAATGTTGGCCTAATAAATAATGTTTGAACTTTTTTAATGCATACACCATAGCCAAACCTTCTCTCTCTATTGTATTATAATTATGTTCTGACTCTAAGAGTTTCCTACTTGCAAATGCTATTGGGTGATCTATTTCACCTTCTCCTGGTTGTGTTAATATTTCTCTAAACATTATTGGAGAGGCATCCACATGAACATGGAACTCTTTTGACCAATCTGGAAACACCAGAATTGGTTTTGTCACCATTTTCTCTTTTAAGATATCCAAACTTTGTTGGCACTCATCATTCCATTGAAACTTGGTATCCTTCTATAACAGTTTCTCCATGGGCGCATTAATCTATGTGTAGCCTATATGACCTAGTGTATATCTTAATTGGGGCACTGATTTAGGTAGTGGTAAATAAACAATGACAACAATC
Organism: Picea engelmannii; assembly: GCA_009831015.1. NCBI lineage: Eukaryota > Viridiplantae > Streptophyta > Pinopsida > Pinales > Pinaceae > Picea > Picea engelmannii. The sequence continues at coordinate 43,656 of ML783946.1, read as the reverse complement.
TTTGCAAGGTCAACCAACATGCCCTATTTACAAACCACATGTCCTAGCATAATTCCAAATGGTGCATTGAATATGAATTTCTTAATGTTCAATGAAATTTGACATTGTCTACACCTTTCTAGCATTAATCTTAAAACTTCAACATGATATTTTAATAGGATAAATATTGTCCAATCATCTAGATAAACCTCCAAAAATTTATGTATAAAATCTTTAAATGCAACTACCACTACTCTTGAAAAATTAGCAAGGGAATTTTTCAATCCAAAGGGCATCACTGTGTACTAGTATGAACCCCATTCTATGGAAAATGTAATATTATAATGATCCTCTGGTGCTATTTTGATTTTGTGATACCCTAAAAATTCATCAATAAATAAGTATGCTTCTTGTCCTCCTACATTTTCCAATACCTCATATGTAAATGGAGTAGGGAAGGGATCGTGCAACCAAGCATCATTCAACTTCCTCAAGTCTACAAAGATCTGTATTCCCCCATTATTCTTCTTCTAAACCACCATAGGGATAATCCACTCAGATTCTTCAACGGGTTCTATTATACTAGCCTCTAACATTTTATCAATATTTGTCTTAAATTTTTGTTTATATACTGGATTCAGTTTATAAGGTCTTTGTTTTATTGATCTAGCATCTAGTCGTAGAGGGATTTTCATTTCTCTAGGTTCTCCTGATACCCCTTTCATTTCTGAAAACGTCGTTAGAAATAGATCACTATATTCGCGCAGTAGTTCTGTTATTCTTTCTACTACCTTGTTGTCCCAATAGTCACCAATACTTGAAATTTTTGGATTCTCTTCTATTCCAATATTGAATTTCTCTATCTTCAGTGGTGAAGAAAATTATTCTGACTGTAACTTTGGGCCTTATACCTCTCTTTCCTCTTCAACTTCTTTTTATCTGAATATCGCGTATGTCTTCTTCTACTAGGTCATATTCTGCGACGTGGTAACAATGTAACAACTTTTTGAATATTTTTCAATTGTGATTATGATAATATGTTACAAATTCAACTTCAGATTCTTAAAAAAAAAAATCTTTTATCAACTTCATTGTTGCATCCATAACTAGATTCTCATGTTTAAATGCAAATTTGATTACAAATTTCTGCTACAAATCTGTCCAATTTCCAGTTCCTTTGTGCAGTTCTAGTTCTATATACCAATTTATTGGTATGCCTTCTAATGTATGGATGAAGTGATGTGATCATTCCTCTGGTGGTACCACTCTCCATTGGGTTATGCATATGTCTATATGTTCTTTTGGATGTCCTCTTCCATCATATTTCTACATATGTTTATTCTCTTGTTCTATGCAAAATTTGATATGCAATAATATTTTGCATTGATACCAATCATGGATCTTTTATTTGTGAGTACCCCACCAATGTGCAGGTGTTTCTTTCAAGTAAATATCTAAAACTAATAACTTTTGACTTTCCAAAACTTCTGACTCAAACTGAGTTAAGAATTCTTACAAATCATTTTCGCCATAAAAACTTGGAGGTTCTCTTATCTTTGTGCCAACCCATCTTAATGCATGCATCATTCTTGCACATCTTCTGGTAGATATATCATGTAACCATTGTTTCCAATTCTCCAGTTATATGTTAGAATATGAAGCACAAAGAAATTCCCAATCCAAGTTGATGATGATGGATTGATTATCAAATTCCCAATCCATTCCTAACAATGTTGGATACAGTTTAGTATTATCCACTATATCAATTAGATCAAAATATTCCATATTGTGCACACCATATAAACCCACTGGTATGTCTTTCAATCTACCGATTGGTATTACCCTATGTTGGTTTGTTAGTTTTAGCTGAATAGATGAATATCCTAGTGTAGGTTCCCCCATGCATTCTCATGTTTTCTTAGGAAGAACATTTACCTCAGATCCCAAATATAATATGATGTCACCCATGTTAAAATCTCCAATATTTTCATTTAGTCTGAACTCTCTATTTGTTCTTGTCTTCCTATGGATATGAATTACTATATTTTGTTATAGTTTTATCTCTTCTTCGGGATTGCATTTTTCTAACAAACCTTGTAATACTTGTATAGATGTTTGATCATTCAATAACTTCAAGCAAGACACTAAAAATTTTCTTAGATTACTTACCTTTTCTGAAGACTAACCTCTTCTGGTATGATCATATGGATGAGGCATATCGTATACTATTCCATCATATCTCAACTGTGTATTTGAAGTAGAAGCAATATTCTCCTGCAAAATTTCTTGTCTAGCCTGCTTGAATGTTTATTTTTCCTTGTGCACATCAAAAAGTTGTTGTGGTGTTGTATTTTTTCTAACCCACTGGTTTTGGTTTTGATTCTTATTTACTGCATCTACTCCTATTTTGGTTCCACCTCAAGTAACTACATTAATATTTTTCCCATCATATCTAGTTTCTATGACAATTTATTGAACATTTTGGTTATTTTGATTCCTTTTTTCCTATATTTTTGTCATATGTATAGGAAAATATTATGTAGTGTGATCTCTTCTATGACAATACATGCATATTTATGGTGGTTGTGGACAATCCATTACATAATGTCCAGGTTACTAGAAATTGTAGCAAGTTACTGGTCCTCTTCCTCTTCCAAATCCTCCTCTTCCACGTCCTCCCCCTATGAATCCTCCTTTGTTGCCTTGATTGTCTATGCATGGTGTATTATATTGTGGTACTTGATTATATTGTGGTGGCACTATAAACTATTGTGAATTATTATACTACTGCACAAGTTGTCATGTTATTAGTTCATCATGCATCCTATAAGCATATGAGGTCCTTTCCTTCATCATTTCCAAGGTTCGATGATCCTTATCCTCATGTCCTACAGGTTTACAGAAATTGTAGAATGCACTTTTAGGTATTTTTTGGTATTTTTGCATCATTGGAAAATGATAGGGATCATGTCTAGGTGTTTTACATATTTCACACCATAATCCTCGTGTGGGTAAGGGATTCGACAACCCTACTCCCAAATATTGTAAAAATGTTTGGCACTCATTTTTATGGTGTCCTTTTGTTCTACATAAGGTACATGAGACAACTTCCCTCTTTTCCTTTCCCTTGTTCTGATTCAACTTAAATGTCAAATTATTGAGATCCTCTCTCATCTCTTCTATAGATGTATCTATATGTTTATATTGATTCTCTTCCATTTGTAAGGTTTCTTGCAAAGCCTCAACCTAAGTTTGGAACTTTTGTTGCCTCAATGGATATTTAAAATGTGACAATAATGAGGTTATGAATAGTTTCCTATGTTGCATGTCAGTTATGGGATATTTCAACTTACCTTTTAATCGCTTGAGCTTTTTATTGATTTCCCAAACCGACTCTCCTAGATTTTTTTTTATTTCTATCATCTCATTCATATATTGATATCCTAAACTTGGTTGTTGGAATTCATTGATTAGTGTCTTCTTTACATCTGCAATGGTTGTCGATGCTCCTTGTGGATTTTTCACTGTTAGGCTCATAAACTAGTCTAGTGTGTGGTTTTTGAATGTAATTTCAAGTTGGGAAACTTTTGTGTCTTCATCCATGATATGTTTAGCCTCCCAAATATTTTCACAAATAAATAGATGTTTCTCGAGGTCCTCTTACCCTTCTCCATGAAATTTTGGTAACTGAATGGTTGTATCTACTCCTTCCATTGTAAAATTTTTGGTACTACCTATACGCGGTGTAGATGACTAAATACTACTACCTGAACTCATACTTCCACTTGAATTTCCACTGGTTCGTTGACCTATTGGAATACTTCTTCTAGTAATTATTTTTTTTCTAAAATCTCATTTCTTTCATGATGTCTTAGTCGCACAAGGGGGCGTGGGTTCCACACTAATTTGGATCTGGAATGGAGTTCCTTCTTCTGCGTCAAACCCTTGACCTTTGGTTTTTCTATCATATGTGGTGTGTAGGATTTACTCAATATTATTCATAGCATGGAGATCATCTACCTCTTCTTCATCACTTTCCCAACTTCCCTCTCATATAATACCCTCTTTTTCCAATTAATCTTATATTGGTAGGGTATTCCACAGCGCATTGTTCCCTCTTTTTCCATTATTTCCTTGATATGTTCTTCATAAATAATAATGGGTTCCATAAATTCCTTCTATTTATCTCTATCTAGATCCCTCTTCATGTATCATATTTTCCTTAGTGTTTCCCCTAGTCTCCCCATGCGCGTAGAGTTATTTAGTTGTCAGACTCCATTGTCATCACAACTTTATCATGAAAAAAAATATTGATTGACATATAGAGTGATCTAATATACCTTCCTCTTGGACCCTTAAAAAACTTGTACTCTGCAGTAGTGTATGATTTTGCAATGTCAACTGCAAACTCGGTAATGAATCCTACAATGACGTTGTCTAGCCAAAAATTGAATGCGTGTGTGAATTTGTTTTTGAATTTTTGTAGAAACACAATATTTTCAATAGTCCATTCTACTGGTCTTATCTGGTTAGTTGGGTGAGTTTCCTTCAATCTTAGTATCCACTCCTGCAACAAATGTGCAAATTCACAGAAACATTCCTCATGAAGATCAGTGAATACATACCTCTCCAAATATTGGCATGGTGTATACTTAGGGTTTCTATTGTCTTTCTGTGCAAACACAAGCTATTTTGTTGTCGTCCATAGTTAAATATCCTGTTTAGTTTGGTTCCATGGTCTGAACATCCCCTTCTAATACTTCATTCTCTTCATTGTTCTTCTCAACAAGTCCCTTCCAATCTGTTCTTTTGGGTTCCATCCGACAACGGAACCATTTGTTGGAGGTTTTATGGGCTGACCCGAGTTCTACTTTAGGTTTCCAACAAAATCATACAAACCATCTCCCCTTTTGGATACCATAAGGAAACACTATGCGCATAGTGCACAATCCAGTCTCACCCGAGATGACTTATGGGTGATTGCAGAACCTAGATGTCTACAATATTGGAAGGGAGACTTTTGTGGGGATGAAAGACATTCTTTCTACCTTGAAATACATCAAATTTATTTTTCTAATACATCAACACATCATTATATCCAGATATATTATTTTGTAATTAGTTGCATTCATTTAGGGTTTATTATGCAGTAAATATCCTGGTTATTCTATTGTTAATTGCATTTTACTACTGACAGATTAATCCACTCATCATAACTAAACATTTTTAAGAAATAACATAATAATTCCTCATATAGACACAAATTTACCGTGGTTCACCCCCCCCCTCCCGGGATACATCCACAAAGATTTGGATTTATTGGCTCTTTTATTATTCCATATCTAGGTTATATCGATGCACACATTACATTTAAGGCAAACAATATCACAATAAGATCTACAGCTCATGATCTACGACCTTACCCTCAATTACAATGCTTGATCTATCATAATTCTCTCTCTCTACTCATATCTCTATCACCTCTCATACATCAGTCTCTATATATCTCTATCACCTCTCATACATCAGTCTCTATATATCTCTATCACCTCTCATACATCAGTCTCTATATATCTCTATCACCTCTCATACATCAGTCTCTATATATCTCTCTGTTATATCACAACACATATTTATATTACAATAAGGGATTAATTACCCATTAAAAAATGACCAAAACCTTAATCCACTAACCCTAGGTGGATTAGGTTTGTCTAGTTTCTAACTCCATGATCGTGGCTGGTCCAAAATCCAATTGTTTTCCTCATTGATCTGCATATTTCTTCCTTTATTTGACTTTTCTGGTTTCCTGGTGCTGCTTTTCCAGGTTTTCTAGTGCCCTCTCCTTCTTTGGTCCATTTCCTAACTGTCTTCATTAATTACCGTTCTTTTCCCCAAAATGGCCTACTCCAACAACATATTTAACTAGAATTTGATAGCCATAATTGAATCCATCTACAACATTCTAAATTTGCATAATGAAACTAATAATTCTTATAAAATAGCACATAAAATCATTCTCATACACATGATAAATGCACATCCATAAAACTCATAAGATAACTCAGAAATGTATAAACACCTATCTTTTTAAAAAAAATTATGCAACCAGCTGCTTTGGAAAGATGTTCCCCCCGACCATAGACTTATTGTTCTAAATATCAACAACAATTCAACCCTGATTTGGGGCTAGGAATCCCCAAGACAAGGGTGCCTCTCACAGCCCACTCACAACTTAAAATCACAGAACCCACTAGTATTCTCCTACAACTATCCTGAATTTCCTCTAGTTCTCTTCCTCTTGACCTTCCCAACTCAAGGAATGTGTCCCTTCACTTCTCTCAGTCCATCGAGCATCCCACTCATTTATCACGGTTTCCCTAGCACATGTAAGTAGGAATCTCTCTGTTGCAAACTCTAGGGAACTCATTACCAGGAAAAAATACCAAGAAAAACAACAACAAACAATTGTTTTTACAGTGAAAATCACCCATGAGTTCACTCTTCAGGCTTAACAACCTAGTTATTCACTCTTTATCTCTAGAATGCTCCAAATATGATCCATCATGCTCCATAATTATCCCAATCTTCTTGGTATACCTCTAGTGCTATTTTTCCTTTCTCTCCCCTTGTTTTTCATGCAAAAATGAATGTGAAAAACTCTTATTCTCCCCCATAAGAATTTTCACTATTTTCCCAAGATAATTGACTTCTCACTCTGCACAATGTCGATTGTATTGCAGTTGCTCGCTTCCAATAACTATTAATGTGACTTCTACATGCACACCCTGATGAGTATTCAATGATTGGGATTGCATACACTCAACTTGAAAATATAAGTTTTTCCCAAATGATAATAAAACTCAAAATTTTGGKTTTGGATTAATACCCATAATTAATTACCTCCTTGAACCCCTCTTAGACACTCCTATACATTTCCCTCTCTCTTGTTTATAAATCATYCCCCATCTCTATCCATATTCCCAGCATCTAGTATCACATTATATTTATTAAAATCAGAAATACAATTTGCATATTACATTGCTTGACCATCCGATATTCATATATACATTAAGCATAAATTAAAATAGTGATTATAGTGGAGATGTTACAACCATTCTCAATTKTTTCTTATTCTCTTCTTCTATCCTTGAGTAGATTATAATTTCATCTAATAAAAMAATCACAAACTTGTCCAGGTACTCCCTGAACACTCCATTCATCAGGCAAATGAAAATTGTTGGGGTATTTGTTATCCCAAATGGCACTACTATAAATGCATAATGCCTATATCTTGTCCTTAATGTTATCATGTTGATGTTTTCTTCCTTTATCCTCACTTGATGATAATCTGATCTCAAGTCAATCTTGGGAAAGATCATTGTTCCCTTCAGCGAATCACATAAATCATCAATCCTTGTAAAAGGATATTTTTTCTTATTTTTTCTTTATGTTCACCTTATTCAGTTGTCTGAAATAAATACACAACCTTAAGGTTTCATCCTTCTTCTTTACAAAAAGAACTGGGGCTCCCCAAGGTGACACACTTGGGCGTATATACCCCTGTTACAAGGAAAAACTCTCTATGGCAAGGGTGAACCACAACACACAGGTATGACTATAGAAATCGACTCAATTCCAGCATATGCTATATAAACTAATGTGCAATAGAAGTAAGAAAGAGGCTTACCTCATACAAACATTTTATGATGTCCATCGTTGAGCACTTTGACCCAAAGCTTTATACCCGAAACAAGTTATCAAAAAACAAGCAGAGTAAGCATATAGTGATGATATAACAGGTTAGCACATTAGATAGCATAATCCATCAATATACAAAACAAACATGCCCATGGATCATAACACATATATTTTCAATATATCAATTGGATGGGAAAGGAGTATTTCTATTAATAAATCATCAATAGAAGTGAAAACATTATAGACTTCTATGTCAGCACAGTTCGGAACCAACAAACCGAGTTCCTTCCAACTGGGCCTCCACCAAAGGCAAGATCATATAAGGGAGACAAAGAGGTTGTCCATCAATAAGGGAATATCTTGGGGGCTGAACACTGTGTTCAGACTTAAAGGACAAAGGTATGCAAACTCAAAAATGAAGTAATAATTTCTCCAGAGTAACTTTTCTCTCAAAGTTGAATTCTCTCCTCCTGTCCATAGCTCGGAATTGGATTCTTTATAGCCTTCAAAATGAAACTAAAGGGCAGATCAGAATGTTTCCAGTATATGGAAAGCCAAGGATCAGAGATATCTTGTCATGACATGGAAACCCGACGTTTAATTTTGATTTTCTGGCACAAATCCAGATGTATGCGAGTTGTAGTGGAGCAGCCAACGTATATGCTTGATGTATATCTTTCAAGGTGCGTACAAGTGGAAAACTATTTGTTTTTGTATCTGGATTTATCAATCAGGGAAAGTAAGTCTGCATGGGGGAATGGAATAAGCATCTCTCTGCAAGATTTCATAAGGTGAGGAAAATATTTCTATAACATATGCCCCCTAATGTGTGAGGTCAGAGGATAATCTGCGATGGTTAAAATACATTATAAATAACCCAGAAGTGGAGTGGTAGAGAACCAGTTGGATGAACTCGATTGCTAATTACATTCTATACTGACTTTGCATACATGGCTGCCAAAATACATTGCAGATCCATGTGAAAAATATACCAAAACAGTGTCTGTGGCCATGAATAGGAAAATACAAATTCGGTTACAAGCCAAAAAGTTGTCATAGTCATGAACAAGGCCCAATAGAACCAGTCTCAAACCAAACTAAATATATTTGTATACCATGGAATACAATCTGATCTCCCATGATCACTGAAGTTGTATAGTTACTGGCCCAAATGAAAAGGAGGCAACAACTCAAGAAAGTTACAGCCACATAGTGATGTCTTCAAGTCTTCTACACAATCCGCCAAAGGTGCAATCCTACATCATCTGAATAAGGAGTTGGGGTCGAACACAATGAGACATCATTTGATTACCGATCATTGATGTATACCGTTAACAAACACAAGACAACCTACCGATAATGAAAGTAGGTATCAAGGCACTGAGTACATTCTTACAAGTGTGAAGAGAGGATTCGGTGTCGAACACTTGAAGAATCCATCGATCAGGAGACATTGATGTATTCCCAATTGTCGATGGCGAGAGAGCCTGCCACTAATGACCGCAAGCCTCAAGGTACTCATAAAACTCTAGGCCTCATTTCTAGAATAAATGGGTTGATGTCTATGGAAAGAGAGATCATTAAGGCATCTCTCATCATTCAACATGAGGTACAAAGTAGGAGACTCGTGATTTGGTGGAAATCGAATGAAGAACAAGTTCACAAACCAATGACCTTGTGCATCTTTCACGTGTCCCAAGTACAAGTGGTACACGAAAAAGACCCTTTGAATAGTAGCCAATGATGAAAAATTGCTGACAAAGGCGAGGAAACCACCAATAAGGATAATTGCATCCAAAACACTGCACAAATCCCAATGTGTGAATAAATGTCTTGTCTTCGAACATAAGGGAAAACGCCCAGTCAGCGACCAATGATGAAATGTCGAATACTGAGTTCAAGTTTACCTACCAATGATGGAAGTAGGGCCAAGGTGCATGATAGGACTAAAGTATCATGTGATTCTGAGACAAACTGAGGGTATGGCCAACATGCAAATTCAATATTTCTAAGGAGTGGCTGACACAGGTTGATAGACTTCCTTTGAACAAGAACAAGAGACATATGGTGGACCCTGACAGCATAGACCCAATGATAAAATCATGAGATGCAAGGGGCATCAATGAAGTTCCTTGTAGGGACTGGAAGAGTAACCAGATGGTAGAGAAGACTCTGTAATGAGATCATCTTCCTAAGGCCGTGCTAAACCCAAAATTATGATGAATGGACTCAAATCACTTTGTGCTATGTTCAAAGGCGACACAATTGCTCTCGATATAAGATAATACTCCCTTCCCGCACATAATTTTTTTGTTTTTTCATAAAAAACAAATACTATGTTACAGAGGAGGAAACGAGTGTTGCAAGTAAGTAAAACTAGTCCCAGCAGTGGAATGTACCTATGCTCAATGCAGCGAAGTGCATGTGGGAGATGGACACTTAGGGGAATGTTCCCTCCTAGGTATAGGGTGTCAAATTGCGAAGGATATAAATAAGGCTCTGCTTGGTTGAGGATGCAAAACAATTGAGGCAAACGGTTTATAAGACAAAGTGAGAACTGACTATAGGCTCAATACTGCAAGCAGGGGTATGATATACAATCACAACTTAATGCCAAAAAACATCCTTTTTATGTATTTTAGTCTACTTGGTGTGAAAAAGGGATAACATTGTGCCAAGTAGACATCTCTTCAAAACCAATTTACGAGTGTGAAAAAGACAAGTTCACTCGATGATCTTTTCACTTTTTGATAATGAGTCGGAAAAGAGATTAACTAAGCCTCATGATCCTTCAAATCCGATTTAACGAGTGTGAAAGGGACAAATCACTCAACAATATTTTCTCTTTTTTAAAGATGAGATGGAAAAGATCTTAAATTAAACCCGTTTTGGGAGTCCACGGGTTATAAGGTCGCATGTTTATGAATGAGAAATGAGGCTCAACATAAATTCAAGTACGAGTTATGAGGGACTCCTGGTCCTATGAAAAAATATATGCATGGGCACCAAATGAAATAGGGGATCTAACTAGGGCACCCATGTTTGGTAAGTCTCTACCACTTGATAAAGACACGAATTTATAGCAGATGGAAGGTTTTGTGTCGCAACAAATGGGTTCGTTCCTAGGGCATAAAGAGTGACAATTATAGGATAATTTGAAAAATGCATAACATAATGGATACCTATCCTATGTGTTGGGTAATGAATGTACCTGCCTAGAGTGACAAACCGTCAACAAAGTATTGAAATCTGCAAGAATTCCAATTTAAAACTGCAAAAACCAACTCGATCCACGTTTGTACTAGTCCATTAGGTGCAAAAAATGGTTTAAACTATAGAAAGTAGGTAAAAATGATTTATAAATAGTAATAAAATAAAAAATTACTATACCATTTTAATTTTTTACCCAACTAGTGCAAATTGGACCAAAATTCCTCCAAGATTCAAATGACGATTGCGAGAGAATCCGTCAATGAAATCACGAGCCGTCTGGATCAGGGAATTCTAGTTCTCTTCCTCTTCAAATTCGGTGGTTTAAAATTTTGAATTAGGTCTTAAATTTTTAGTTATTTAAAGCACAAAGCATAGATTTCCATATACGCGGGCTGTCTTTGGTTAGGTCACATGTACGATTAGGTATATGCTCCTGTGTGAACTACAGGGCGCATGTATTGAGCCCTACACGTCACTGTGTGCAAAGGAAGCCATGTACAGGAACACAAATGAATAAAAAGAAGGGTTCTAACTCAAAATTCTATTTGTCTTTGACGGGATGGTTCTTGAATGGAGAGAGAAAGAGCATGAGGAGGTCGATGCGACTGTAGATAAATATTCAGGGGCCAAAATGGCCTTAAAGCGATGTGGTTTGTATAAGTTTTGGGCACTCAAATAAATGAGAGCCCAAGTGAGGTTGTTGGAGATGTTGGTGGGTTACTAGGACCCTGATAGAGAGAGCTTCAATCTCAATGGGAAACCATTGAGAATTGAAGTAGAGGACATTTACTTTCTAACTGTTCTATCATGTCGGGGGGAGGTTGTGAACCTCAAGTCGCAGGGAGCAGGTAGCGGGTTGAAGATAGAAGAATATATCGATTCCCATAGTGTAGCAGGGACTCCTAAGGTAGGGAGTCAAGTCCCTATCCAGGAAATAAACAACCTCAGTCTAAAAATCATTGTCCTAGTTTTGACCAAGATCACAGGTTCGGCCTCATTGCATTAGGCATCGAGGTCGCTCATGTTCTATGCAGTATAGTGTGAGAGACCCACAGTGTATGACTGGTGTACCTCACTACTGGCCAATATGAAGAGCCAGTTGACGGAGTGCAAGCCGGGGGGGTAAAAAAAATTTTGAGTTTGCCTCCATCTTGTGTAGTTTCTTTTTCAAGCGGGTTCCAGGTTTGGGACCTATAGTTGAGATTCTCCAGAGAGGACCTCACGATCCAGCCATGGCACGGTGGACCAAGGTGATGAGGTGGCAGGGAGGGGGTATGGTGCTGACACCCTACAACGAGGACTTGTTCTACTGGTGGAAATGACAGGTCATCACTCTGGATGACTATCCCTACGAGGGGATCAACTTCAAAGGAGATCTAGACATGCCACTTCCACCAAGGTCCGCCTACGGTGACATAGGTATGTCAAAAAGTTTTTACATATTTCATTTTTTTTGTATTTTTGTATAATTAGGACAAAAGTGTTTTTGGATGGTGCTTAAGTATTTACTAGACATTTGTGTGTTGCAAACGTGGGTCCACGATAGCTAGAGGGTTTCCCTCGACATCGACGGAGGAACCGGGGAGATGAATCTCTGGGAGGAGAGGCCGATATGGTCTTACAAAATGTGCAGGGAAACCTGTCGTGTCTGACTCACATGATACCCCTGGTCTAGGTAGAGGATTTTCCTGAGGCCATGCAATGATAGGTGGTTGGTGTACCCAGGGCATGGGTACGACTCTTTCAGCGTCTTGCAAACGTCGTGGTTTGCTACCATGACACACATCTGACTTCATAGGTGTCAATGTCATGGGATATTGTAATACCGGCTATATATGTATTGAGGGTGTTATCCCCATTTTGTACTATAAACACCATATTTTTTGAAATATATAAAAAAGGATCTTCGTCTTTACTTATATTTTACAATGTGTACATCGATTAGATGGTTTTCTTTGCTTTTAATTATGTGACAAATGCCAATCTAAAACAAAGTTAGCATAAGCATCGGATACATGATTAGAACTTCTAGGAATATGATAATATGTGATAAAATCAAATTTTCATTCTAAAAGATGTACCCGTATGAATCATAGGAGTAAAGTAGGATCACGCACACAATAATGGTCATTCAACTGACGTACTATTAATTGGGAATCAAGGCGAACTTCTAATGAACGAATTCCATGTGAGATAGAATCGCGTAAAAGTTTTATAACGGCGCTATATTCGGCCACATTATTTGTGGATGGCCCTAGGCATATGCCTCCTAAAGACACCAGTAGACCCTCGGGTGAATAAACCACCCAAGCGGCAGAAGCAAAGTTTCATGTGTGATGACTGGCCCTGTCTGTGAATCCTTAGTAGACTGACGAATCTGTTGACATATGTCAACCACAGGGATGACTTTAGGGGCTAAATTTCGCTCATGGGCTAGTTTTATATGGGTTTTCTCAAAAAAATATTTGTTATTCTAAAAATGATTCACCCAAATTCTATAGGATAAAATTATTTTACCTTAAAAATCGCCAAAAATTTATACAAACTATATAAAATCCTTAGAAATTTGAATATTTTTACAAAAATATCGCAAAACATTTTATAGTTGGCATATGAAGGATTTTAAGACTCGCCAAGGTTTTTACATTTTAAAATAAATTTACATCCTTAAAATCATCCCTGGTCATCCAAGTGAAAACTCGATAAGAAAATCGAAGACAAAAAAAGAAAAGAGATATGTACACTAAATTACATTAGTATATAGAGAGTTTCTCCCAAGCCTGGGGCTCAAGCTTAATATTTTTCAAGTAGAGCCCATTTTTGGGCTCGGCCAACTTATTCCCTTCGTAATCTTCTAGCTCATAGGCCCCATTTTTTAAAACACGTCGCACGATATAAGGACTGTGCCACATGGGTTTAAACTTTCCTGCCCCCAGCGGTTCTTTGGCTTGATCATACAAGATGACCAAGTCACCCTCAGCATATAACCGAGGAAATACAGAATTATCATACTGAACCTTAACACATCTTTTGTTTGCCTCAATAGCCGTAGAGGCATCTCGACACTGCTCATCAAGACTCTCTAGGTATACAAGGCATCGCTTGAGATCGGAAGTGTCAGGTAGGAGCGCGACTGCCAACTTAAGAGAAGGGATTTCACATTCAATGGGTAATATCAAATCCACACCATGTACTAACTGGAAAGGGGAAAATCCAGTGGCAGTCTTGACCAAGGTTCAGTATGCCCAGAGTGCAAGATATAGCATGATGTGCCAATCTGATTTACTCTAACTGAATTTTTTTTGAAAAATGGTCTTGAGAGACTTGTTGATGGCCTCTACTTGCCCATTTTCTTGGGGATAATAAAGAGAAGAATGACCATTTCTAAACCCCATATTAGCTATTAGTTCTTCCATCATCTCATTCTTAAAGTGACTACCATGGTCAGTGACAATCTCACTTAGGATACCGAACCGAGCTATAATCTGATTGAATACGAAGAAGGTTGTAGTCTTCCCATCAGATTTAACTGTAGGCATGGCCTCAAACCACTTAGTAAACTAGTCTATGGCCACGATAATGTGTTGATGTCCCCCAACCGAAGTTGGGTTTCAATCGACGAAGTCCACCCCCCACTTGGTGAAGGGACCAACAGTAATGACTAGATGAAGAGGAGTTGGATGCGAGCACATTTTCCGAGTGAAAACCTAGCAGGGGTGACACTTTTTAACCACTTCAATACAATCCTTAAATATATTAGGCCAGAAATAACCGGCTCGCAAAATTTTTGGGGATGTTGCAAGCCCGGAGAGATGACCACCACAAGCCCCACGGTGGAAATCATTCAAAATAGACTCAGCTTCTCCGTGAGTTAAAAAATGAAGGAAGATATCATCTATTCCTCGATGATACAAAGTGTCACCGATGATAATATATTTCTTAGCTTGGTACCTTATACATCGTCGGTCATATCATAAGAGATGTTGAGGGAAATTCAAGGTATGAAGATAGAGCACGATGTCTACATACTAGGGGCCAGGTGACGAGAAAAGAAAAATGTGTTCATCTGCAAACGAATCAACATGGATAATGTCCTCATCTAATCATGGAAAATTGGATATTAGCTCAGCAAAGACTAGGGATTTATTGGATTTCATTAAAGAGAAATTGAGATCAAACTCATGTAAAATGACAATCCATTTATTGTATTTTCCCCCTATGATACGGTGGGTAAGGACGAATTGAAATGGATTGACATCAACAACCACCGTAGTCTTACAAAGTAATATATAATGACGTAGACGCTGGACTGCGTGAACGACAACCAATGCTATCTTTTCAACGTGAGTATAATTAAGTTCAGGATTGAGTAAAGTTCGACTAAGATAGTAAATGATGTGCTCATGGATCTCATCATCCTCTTGAACCAGAACCATGCCAATCGTATCTTTGGACGCGACGATATAAAGAAAGTAATATATAACGTAGTCGGGAGCCTTTAGCAGAGGCACTAACACTAAAGCTTTCTTCAAAGAATTGAAGGACTCCTGGGCTCACTCATCCCAGATAAAAGGGGTGTCCTTATTCAAAAGATGCATGAAACCTTTAGTGATAGTGGCATAGTTCACTATAAACCTACGAAGAAAGTTAGCTTTCCCCTGTAGACCCTGAATTTTTCTAATCATGCGCAGGGGAGGCAACTAAAGTATTGCCTCAACCTTAAGTGGATCTACCATGATCCCAGTCTCAGAAACTAGAAAGCCTAAAATATGACCAGACTTAATGCAAAAGATGAATTTGTGAGGGTTAAACTGAATTCTATAATAACGACATCTTTCAAAAACAAGTCGAAGGTGAACAACATGATATGCTCTCTTATGAGAGTGAGCAGCAAGATCATCAAGGTAAGCTTCGACTAAGTTCTTAAGATCGTGAAAATAGAAAGTCATGGCACGCTGAAAGGTTGCTCTGACATTTTTAAGGGCAAAAGCCATCTTTTGGTATGCAAAGGTACCCCAAGGACAAATAAATGTCATCTTGTTTTGATCCTCGGCTTTGATTTGAATTTGATTATATCTTGAAAATCCATCCATAAAATAAAATACTTCTCTTCCCGCACACTCATAGAGAATCTAATCAATGAAAGGTGTGGGAAAGTTGTCTTTCAGACAAGCCTTGTTCAGGTCACAGAAATCCATACATAAATGGATGGTTCCTTGCTTATTATCTACAGGAACAGGGTTGGACACCCATTCGGTTAAGGGAATCAAGTAGATAAAACCATCATTAAGTAGCTTCTCCACCTCTGCCTTAATAGTAGGGGCCTTTCGAGGATTTACAACTCTAAGACATTGTCAAACAGGTTTAGCATCCAGATAAGTTTTAGTCTCATGTTTGACAATACGAGGGTTGACCCCTAGCATCTTTTCATAGGACCAAGAGTATACATCTCGAAATTCCTTGAAGAGCTCATTATAGATCAGGATTTCTTCTGGTGAACAATCTGCACCGATATTTACATTTTCAACCTTGCTAGGGGTACGAGAGATGTCGATCTATATGGTAGGAAAAATACTCGCCATGTTTCCTTTGGCATAAATGTCATGCGTATCAAGTGGAACTACAGCGTGATCAACTATCTCACTCAAAGTAGATCGAAAGCTGTCTTGTTCGATTCTTTCAGGATTTGGGAGAAAATAGGAGTGGTTATGCATATCATCCCAAGGTTTTCGAAACCATTCATGGCTTCTATGATGGCTTCGTCTAAAGGAAAAGTGCCATTGATGAAATCAAGTGAACAAGACAACGAGGTGGCCCACACAGGCCTAGACACGAGATCCTCCTCGTCTATCGGTGAGGGATCATGATCGGGGTCAGTGGAAGAGTTGAGAATAGTTTGATACGCAATATCTGTTGTCGATAGTGGCATGGCCATCCCAGCATGCGATTGTCCTTCACAAGACAAAGTTCAGGAAGGCAGGGTCCACGGATCATCAAAATAAGATGCGTAGAAAGGAATGGACCTCCCAATCAAGATGGGCCTACTGGACATGGCATAAACTTGATGGTTCGGTACTGAGAAGTCGAAATTACCCATAAGGGAAGAATACATTCTAACACCGATATTCTTAGTTGTCAGCTGAGAATTGTCGATCACATGGATTGACTGTCCAAGAGATGTATTAGGACTAGAGCACGCAAAGGATAATTGATCTTCCCTTCATGATCTTCCCTTCATGAGGAAAACAAAGGATACGGAAGACGGACGACACGACGGCGATCATAGCATACGTCCAATTGCAACCTAGTAACAAGTTATAATCAAGAGGCACATCAACTACCTCTACCTCCACCTATATCGTCTTCCCACCTAACTGGACTGGAAAGGAAGGGAGAATATCGTGAGGGTGGAAGGAATGATCATCAAAATAATTCAACATGTTTGATGACTTGCAAAGGTTCGAGGAACCGAGATATTTCCAATAGGCCAGGGACATCACACACGTAGCAGCGCCTTCATCAAAAATCACACATTTGATGGTATACTTTGAATACTCCACATGGATTTGGAAAGCCACATGGTAATGCAAGCGAGGCTTAACATCTGGGATGTCAAACTTGATAACCTTTGAGCCACTGGGTTCTAGAGCTCCTAGAGTAGAGAGTAAGGCATTCCTCTATGAAGGACATGTCTAGAGTACCTCCAAAGCCAACATCGCACAAGGGGTTTGGCCCAGGTCCTCAACAATAGAGTAGTTATGGGTGGCTCTAGCATTTGGATTATGGGTAGAGTGCTTAAGTAATCCTTTCAGAATATGAGGCAATGGCTCTAGTTTCTCAATCTGTAAAGTCGTCTCTAGAGGAGGAGGAGATTCTAGACTAGAATTAGTTTGTTTAGAACTATAGTCTCGAGATCAAGTGGCTACATCTATTTTTTCATCGACCATATTGATACATAAACGACTGTCATCTTGTGACTGTTGGTTTTGACCTCCACCAGCCGCATTTCTAGCATTTGAGGAGCTCGAGGCTAAGTTTTAATTATGTGGAAATGGATTCATCAGCACAGCGGGCAATTGAGATAAAAGCCTCGTAGCTTGTGCAAGTTTGGGGCATAAATGGGTAAGGTGATCATCTGTGCAAAGCTTACAGGGAAACTTCACCTTACGTTTTTCTCATTTTCCCTCTCCAACATTATTACTCGTCTTCTCATTATTATTATTGTCCTTGGGTTTATTACCATTTTTCCCACCCTTACGATTATTGTGTCCTTTCTTCTTATTCCCTTCTGGTTGTTGGTTACCATTCAGGTTGGTCGACGATTGCACGGAGTGTACATCCACCGATTGAGTGGGATTGAAAGATACAGACGAGATTGTTCCTCCTGCAGGCTGGCTTAAAGACAACTCTTTCAACTAGTTTGTCACCAAGTCTGGGGACTTTACATTGGCGGAACCTACAATTCCATCGGCATGAGGTTCAGGATTTTGACTAGGGTCGTAAGTAGACCAAGGTGCATCAGGAAGAAGATGGTATAACATCCTAGACTGAGCATAAATCAAATCTAACTGTTGGGCTCTAAAGATTGCTTCCTCCTTAGTGGTAACCCCAGAAGTAGCAACGTCCTTTGAAATAGGAGCATACAAAGACTTAATAAACCATTATAAAAGAAACTTCGGGGGTATAGGGGTCTTAATCAACCTCTTCCATCTATGCCACTCTTGGATATGGTCCGAGATATCAGTGGTGGTATCCTGGCGTAAAGTTGACAACAATTCTAAGCCAGCATCATAACGAATGGGAAACTGGAAATGTTTAAGAAAGACCATTACCAACTGACTAAAAGTCCCATATTCCCCCTTGGGTAGCTCAATATTCCATTTTGCAGCAACTCCGATGAGGGTGCATTGAAATAATCTCAAACTAATAGAGTCATCATTAAGGGAGTTTGATGAGAACCAAAGGTGAAAGGTAGTGACGTGATCACCAGGATCATCTCCATTCTTACCCTCAAACTTTGGGATGTCTAAAGGAAGTTTGGTGGGGACCGGGGGCCATGTAGGATTGTGACTCACAGAGTCATTCATTAACTTATCCAAATCTGGCAGATTAAGCAAGGTTAGAAAAGAGAGAGCGGGTTGTGACATCTGGCCCCATCCTCCTAGGAAATATTGCGCTTATGGATTCGGAGGCCATCCAGAGTTCTGGTAAACACCATGGCCCTTTCCAGCGTTATAAGGCCCTCCTCCAGGTTGATTCATATAAGGTTGGTTGGGCATCATTCTAGCTGGAATTTTCTGTTGAGGGTTATAGAAATTGCCCCCAGCTGGATTAGATTTAGGTTGGGGGTTTCCCAAATCATGAAACTGACCTCCCCCAAGTTTGAAACCATAGGATAGAGGCGGATTCATCGTGATAAATTTATTGGTCGGAATCTGCGCCAAGAAGGTAGGATTGTAAGATGGAACTTGAGCTGAAGCTTATCCGCTAGGTTGACTATTCCACCCAGAAGTAGGAGGATTGGACCTAGGGTTAAAAGAAGGCATACCTCCCATATTAGGAGTCATTTGAGGGATTTTAGATCCACCAAATGAAAATGGAGTGTAGGGAGGTGTACTACCCCCAAGGCCAGCACTAGCATTAGGGCCAGGAGTTGGGATGGAGTTAGAAAAATACAAAATGAAGTTAGGCATACCATAAGAAAATGGACTAGAAGCCATAGGGATGGACTAAACAATGTATCCCGATGAGTGGCCAAGAGACCCAAAGGTGTTCAAGGTAGCATCATGAGAATTAAATATAGGTTGGGCCATAGTAATGATAGGTGCCTCCGACACTATGACCATAGAGGTTGCAGGAATCAAAGGTGTGCCATTAAATATGGTGGGTATGGGAGTCGAAGGGCTCCTAGAATTCTAAAGACCGGGTTCAATATTCATCCTTGTAGAATCAAAATTATGAACGACGGATGTGTGTGTACCACGTATAATGACTCTACCCCTTTTAGAAGGCAAGGACATGAATTTTGGTGGTAACTGTAACAAGCAATGGGACCGGTGGGGTGGCTAGTTTGACTCCACAATGACTTAAGACTCTAAAGATAAAAATATATGCTAAGGCCAACTAGTAATCAAAGATCACACCAAAATTCAAATGGCCAATATGCATGCAAACAGGGTAAAGTGGTTGAGTGGCCTCCCTCCCTAAAGAAGGTATGTCTCGTCCAAGAGGTACCTAAGACTCCCCACTAAAGATCAAAGGTAACAGAATCAGTTATAGGGGCCCTCGTGGGCTTAACAACCATTTGGTCAGATCCCCCTGGAGAGGTAATCCTCCCTAAAGGTTGTGTGTTGTCTGACCCCTATTTGACCTAGGGTACTAACAGAATAACCCCTGCAAGAAACCTATGAGATACCTAAGTCAAGTAACTAATAAACAACTATATAACCGATGCACAAGCAAGCAGTCGTAAGTCCGGATCACCGTATGGGTAGGGTAGAAAATCATGAAACCTTGAAAGCATCGCCTCTCACGGAGGTATGGGCACTAGAAATATCCCCAAATATGAATAAATCCACAGAAATATCTCTAATGCTAGGCGAGTATCCAGGGGATATCCCTTCAACTAACTTCTCACAACCTCGTGATTAAATCAGGTGTGAGCGAAGCCTCCTGGTCTTACCAATTATACAATGGACTTCTCAACTCCCTTTCTCAGACACATATGTTGATTTAATTGCCTTGGAGAAGTTTACTCACAAAATCCTATTCCAAGGCACTAAATCCTAGGCTAGTTTGTGCACCCTAGAAAATAAAATCATTACTAATAAATTTTAAATTATAGCATTGATTTTATGGCTGTGATTACTCAAAAAGGTACGGTGATGAAATTCATGGTGTTATGACTCTGCAAGAAATTAAATATGAAAATAATGCAAAGTCTAACTTTAACTTTTAATGTATGATATGCTTCTAAAAGCAATGCAATTTTCAAATTCAACTTTGCAATTCAGAAGTAAAAAATGCAATCTTTCACTGTATGCACTAAGCTAATGATAAAAAATCAAAAGACAAAAGATGCCAAGCAATGAAAAATGCCTATTTTTTTTGTATTTTCAATATATCAAAACTGAAAATGCATGGACTGAAAAGTAACTTGATATATAGCCCTACTCTGTATAAAAGAGAGATAACTCAAGTAGGATATCAAGCAATGAAATACCCACCCCAATGTACAAGGACAATAAAAATAAAAATATGAAGAGAAAAACTTCACCCAAAAATTCAACCAAAAGAGGGTTTCCTGTCACCCCACAGGTACTCAACAGGAACTACATAGACCTAAGAAGGCTCAGCAAGCATCAAATCCCACCCTCCAAACACCAGACCAAGAAAATATGCAAGGAAAAAGGTGTACATGACTGTTTGGGAAAACAGAGCGTATATACGCAGCTTGCAGTGAGACATCCTGCGTGTATACACGACTCTCAAGAAAAAAGGCGTGTATATTCTTTGAAACAAGGCCAGGCAAGGGAGAAAGGATGAAAACTTAGACCCAAAGTGAACAGGAGATGTCAAGCAATTATACGACAGGAACCACAATAGAAACGAGAGAAATCTAAGGAAAAAAGTACTTCAAACCCTAAGAAAGAAGATTCATCCCCAGTATGGTCACCAATTCTATTACGAGGAAAATCTCTCTATGGCTAGGGTGAACCACAACAAACGTGTATGACTGTAGAAATATACTCAATTCCAACATATTCTATATAAACTAATGTGCAAGAGAAGTAAGAAAGAGGCTTACCTCGTCCAAACGTTTGATGATGTCCACCATTGAACACTTTGACCCAAATCTTTATACCTGCAACAAGTTCTCAACAAACAAACAGAGCAAGCATATAGTGATGATATAACAGGTTAGCACATTAGATAGCATAATCCATCAATATACAAAACAAACATGCCCATGGATCATAAAACATATATTTGCAAGATATCAATTGGATAGGAAAGGAGTATTTCTATTAATAAATGATCAACAAAAGTGAAAACATTACAGACTTTTGTGTCAGCACAGTTTAGAACCAAGAAACTGAGTTCCTTCCTACTGGGCCTCCACCACTTCAATCCTCCACCAAAGACAAGCTCATATAAGGGAGACAAAGATGTTCTCCATCAATAAGGGAAGAGATTGGGGGCTAAACACTGTGTTCAGACTTAAAGGACAAAGGGATGCAGACTCAATATGAAGTAATAATTTCTCCAGAGTAACTTTACTCTCAAAGTTGAATTCTCTCCTCCTTTTAATAGCTCGGAATTGGCTTCTTTATAGCCTTCAAAATGCAAATGAAGGGTCAAGTAAGAACATTTCTAGTATATGGAAGGCCAAGGATCAGATATATCCTATCGTGACATGGAAACTCGACATTTAATTTTGATTTTCTAGCACAAATCCCGATGTACACAGGTTGTAGTGGACTAGCCGACGTAAACGCATGTTGTATAACTTTCAAGGTGCGTACAAGTGTGTTATTGGATAAATCCGTAAGTGCGGACACAAACCGATCTCCCTAGATCCACCTGGATCTAGAACAAAACAAGACAGAATAATACACTTTCCCTAGATTTTAATTGTTGAATGAACTAGGAGGCAAGAATCATGAACATACCTTATGATCGCTTCCTTGGGTCTCTGTTGTTCCAAGCTTCGCTCCAATGCTCTTGTATCGTCAAGACCACAACAAAACAAACTAATCGAGGTGAAGACGACTCAATATATTCAACAATTAATCTATGTATATGATCAAGGAGTTATACAATAAAGTGACATTATCTTTATGAGAAAGGATCATATTACTGTATCATATTAAATGTGAAAGAGAGATTGCAACCGTTGCCTTGATGTCGTAAGGTCCCTTCCAACCGTCCTTCGTTCCCCACACACTTCTTGCTCCAAGGATTCTGAGACCATAGATCTGATAGTTATTCACAATCTATCTTGACAAAGCAAATCTCAAAGCCACTCTAACCAAGCCAAAGCTAACAAGCTCAAGAATCAACAAAGCTAACCCAAGCTCAAGCTAACTTTCTCCATGAGAACTCCTCTCCTTTTATAAGTTGAAGAGGATAAGGTGAGGAGGTTAGGATGATCCCACTAAATCATGAAAG
>ML783946.1:0-14071 GCA_009831015.1 Picea engelmannii | reverse complement strand
GGAAGCTCCTAGTACCAAATCAATAGAGAAATAAATGTCTCTCTTTGGTGGAAATCCTAATATTTCCGCAAAAGAATCTTCAAAATATTTAAATACTGGATGGTTTTCAATTCTTGCCACGTTATCTCTTCATGCCTCTTCCATATGGGCTGCAAAAATTTGGCATCCTTTCCTAAAACTCTTTTTCAATTGGATGGCTGAAATTTTGCTAATAGCTGCAGCTCTTAGAATGCCTTAAACCTTTCCTTTCTTCCCTCCCTCATCAAGACACGTTATTTTCTTGTTGTATTAGTCTAGGACAGCATGGTGTTTTTCCAACCAATCCATGCCAATTAAACAATCATATGAACCCAATGGTATGATGTTCACATATACCTTTGCGTTGAGTCCAGTCATGTCTATTGGAAAATATTTAACCAACTCATTGAGATTTATCTTAGCCCCTATGGCTAATTAAACTAACCAATATTTCTTATGATTTCTCCTTTGCAAGTGAAATCTTTCAACAATGTTAGATTTTATGTAACTATGTCTAGCTCCAAAATCAATTAAAATGTCTATGGAATGGTTATCAATCTTACCTTCCACTTCAATCATGAGGAATTGATATGCTACTTGCTTGATGTCCAAGGATGCATAAATACTTTGCATGCTTCTTCCCATATCTTCAATTGTTTTAGCCTCCTGAATGTTGTGAACAATCCTCATTCTTTCTCCTTTGTGAGGGGAATCTTTATATAAGTGATATCCTTTACATCCCCAACATTGTACAGGTTGTTTCCTTGGCCTTTTTCCAAATGAATATGTTGTCTTGTGTTCATTTTGGTTTTATTGTCCTTGTTTATTTGCTTGGGAGTTATTCTTGTAAAAGGGTGGCTTAAAACATTTTTGCATTTACTCTTTCTTACCCTTCATATTTTCATTCCAATATTTTTGGAAGACTTACCTCCCTCTGCTCTACTCATAAAGATGTTTTTCTCTCCTTATGGTATCCTCCAAAGTTCTTTGGTTATCACATTGTATATTGTCACTATAGAAAGATGGTAACCCACTTAGAAACCTTTGTATTTTGACCTTCTCATCCTTTATGAAATCGACATAATTCAGAAAATCAAAGAACCTCTTCTCATATTCATCCATTGTCATGCTTCCCAATTTGAGTTTGAAGAAATATTTCATCTTCCTCTCATAGTAATATTCTAATAGATATTTCTCTCAGAAATATCCTTTGAACTTCCTCCATGAGACATTCCTCTCATCAAGGTGTTTTTATTTCTTAATTTGGTCCCACCACATGGTTGTCTTTCCTTGCAAATGGTAGATTGCAATTCTTGTTTCTAACCTAGAGGGATAATCATGCAGCTGGAAATATTTCTTCATTTGCAACAACCAAGCCTCGGTCTCTTCTCCCTTCTTATGCCCACCATTAAAAGTCGGTAGCTTGATTTTTCTGATTTCACCTTGCAATATGTCTCCCTTAGGCCTTCTCCTCTGTCTTCTCATAGTGGACACACTTGGGTTGCTCCTTGGCCCTAAACTTCCATTAGATATCCTAGTGAATTTCCTTGGAGAATGATGGTGCATTCTCATGCTCCTTGATTTTCTATCATTCCCATGCTCATCCCTTCTTCTATGGGATTTGGATGTTGTCAGTTATCTAGCACTAGATTCTTGCTTTGTCCTAGAGTCTTTATTGGCTTGCCTATATAGCATGTTCAAGCTATAAAGTATATCTTCCTAATACTACATAATATTTTCAATATCTTCCCTATATCTCTGGACTTCTCTCTTCAATATTCTCATATTTACAGGCTCATGCCTACATCTTCTTCCATTAGACTTTGTCGCAGCATTTCCCATGCTAACTTGTATCCCTCTTGATTACTCTTCATGACTACAGGACCATTGGGAATCTTCCATCGTTGTAGTTCTCATAAAAGAACCAAAATTCCTTCCCATTCCTCTAAAATTATGCAAGTAATGTGAAAGCGAACAATTTTTTGTTAGACAAAATATATACACAATTATGGAAAACAATGCATAAATTTTCTGCTCTTTAATGTCACTGGTTAACTTTCTCTGAGTTGATTGTAACTTGTACTACTCAGACCAATTTTCTAGGCTGATAGATGGATTCTTTTGTCTAAGATATTTCCAACGACTACTTTCTTTCTCAATTCGGATCTCTAATCATAAATTTATATTCATCTAGATATTGCTAATTTACCCCTTTTTCTACACATTTCATTCTGGTGCAAATAATCTTAGACACCAACTTTTGTCACCAGAAGAAGTAAATCTGTCAAGAAATAGGGAAACGTTTGTATGTGACATAGATAATAGTGATGACATGGAATTCATAACAACTTTCAAATTTTCAATATTATGCTCCAGTAAAAAACTACAGCAATCTAGAAATGACAACTTTGTTCTTTTTCACCCATTTTTCCAGACTTAAAATGTTTTAGCCAAACTGCCTATCTCCCAAATTATGCACTTATGGAAAATTTTCACTAAACCGGAGTTGTCTAGATTTATGAGTATACAAAATGTCTATTAAATAATATTTTTTGGTTTTTCCATTTGGGGACACTTTTCCCCCTTTGAAAATCCCAAAAATCCATAAAAAGTGGTCTGAAATAGTGGATTTTGGCCTATTTCAGTTTCCCCATTCCAAACCCCTTAGAATGTATTCAATTACTTCATGAATTCTTTCCATGTCTAATTTATGGACTCTCTTCAATAATTTCATCTTAATATGGACCTTTGCTAATGATCTGGAACCCAGATCTTCAAAAACCACTATTTTGAAATTTTTGACAAATCCAAGAAAAAATGGACAGTGGCCCTCTCTGAAACTTTTGTCTATCTCCTCTCTATGGAAAAAACCAATATGTTTCATCTAAATATGACTTAATTTTATCCATTTATGGCCAAAATAAGAAAATGGCTCCAGACTTGTTTTTTTTTTTATATTATGGGACATTTTTTCCTACGTGGCATATTTTTTGATGTGGCTGAAGATATGGCATTTCGGGTCCACATGGCACCCTGAGGTGATTCCATGTCACCCTCTTGGACACTATGGCCTTGACCCATCAACCTTATTCAACTTCTTTACCTTTATTTCATAAATTAAACTATATCCTGGGTCACATTGTACTCGGATTCCTACCTAGTGCCTTTTGTGACCACGGATGGGACAGGGGTCCCACCTTTATTGCCAACCTCCATGTGACACATGTTCATTAGTTGCATATATGGGTGCGTCCCATCCTGAACCCTTTTTCCTGGGGCGCGCACAACCTGCATACTCCTAGATCTAATGGTGGATATGAGGGGATGATCAACAACCCTCAACGATCTCACATCATCAACATGCACGAGGGTTAACAAACCTCCATGATGCGATAGTAGCTTCCTCTCACAACACATGCCATCATACCATTGGCCTAGAATTTCCAAAGACCTTTTGGAAAAACACCTTACTACCATGTGATACCACTTATGGTATTTCTCAATACCACTTCACTTGATGTGGCACACACGTCAACCCCGAGGCTG
The DNA here is from genome assembly GCA_009831015.1 of Picea engelmannii. Classification (NCBI taxonomy): domain Eukaryota; kingdom Viridiplantae; phylum Streptophyta; class Pinopsida; order Pinales; family Pinaceae; genus Picea; species Picea engelmannii. The sequence continues at coordinate 10,507 of ML783946.1, read as the reverse complement.
CCACCGCACATTACAGACCCTGCCACCTGGCATTGCTCTGTTGGTCATGACAACTCGCATGCTCTCCGATCCAATGGTGGGGATGATTGGAAGATCAATGACCCACATTGATTTTTCACCACCCAAGTGGTTGAGGGTTAATGACCCTTAGTGAGTCAATGGTGGTTTTACACCATGATATGTGGTACTTTCTTTATGGGTCCACATTGACAAAGGGATTTTCAAAATTTCTCCCTCTACGATACGATATCGCTTACCAATACCACTCGTGGTATCAGTCATGACTACACCAGTAGCACCACCATGGTGGTCTACCACCTTTCCACTAGACTTTCCACCAAGAAGTCCATGTCACCCCTACCATGTCACCCACCATGTGGTTACCATGTCATGTTGACGTCATGGTATGAAAATTATCCGATTGTTTTCGAATTCTCAAAATTTCCCAAATTTTCAAACACGCCTGTTTTCAAACTTTTATGCCAAGGCTACCATGAATTCTCAATTTAAGCTTCTAATGGCCAATTTCTTCCCTTAGCATGTCAATTCAACCTCTGCAACTAAAATTTGACACTTCCCACATTGAGTTCTCATTCAATTTCGTTGTAGAAATTGTGGATTTTCCCCAATTTTTCCATGGGTATCCTACAATTCCCAAATTAGATCAATTAGAGGATAAAAAACACCCATTCAGATGTTAAAATTTGGGATTTTAACCCCATGAGCTCAATTTCCTCAAATTCCTCCCGAAGTTTCCCCAATTTTACTAGAGTAATCTTAACAAATAATTCTGCAAACATTTAGTTTTATTTATGTGAATCTGGATTCTACGTGTTGGTTCTATCCCATGCAGGCTTGGTGTTTGAATATGAACCTCCAATACCATTATGTAACATCCTCTATCTTAACTAAGGAACATTACTACGTGGAATACACATAAAAATAAAAATAAAATCTGCTAATTCATTTTATGTAGCTTACCGGCCACAATTTATACACAGAATTAAGTAGATTTTGATAATCATAATTTATGCATCTACATCATTCTAAATGCACGTGAATTTAGCTAATAAATCATCAATAAAAATACACATAACCATTCTCATTCACAGAGTAAAATTCACAACCATGAACTATAAGATAACTAAGAAAACTAGGTAAACACTTATCTTTAAAAGAAAGTTTTCACAACTAGTTGTTTGGGAAGGATGTTCCACCAAAACATAGACTAGTTGTTCCAAATATCAACAGCAGGTCACCCCTGAGATGGGGCTAGAAATCCGCAAAAGAAGGGTTCCTCTCACAGTCCACTCACAACTCAATATCTCACAACCCATTGGTATTCTCCTACATCTATTCTAAATTTCCTCCTGTTCTCTTCCTCTTGACCTTCCCAACCCAAGGAATGTACCCCTTCACTTCCCTCATCCTATCGAGCATCCCATTCATTTATCAAGGTCTCTTTGGCATAGGTAACTAGGAATCTCTTTGTTTCGAACTCAAGGGAACTCATTGCTAGGAAAAATACTAGCAACCAATAGAAAACATGTGTTGTTACAGTGCAACTCACTTAGGAGTTCACTCTTCAATCCTGACAACCTGGCTATTTAATTTCCAACTCCAAAATTCTCCAACATGCTCCAGAATTCACCCAACCTTCTTGGTATAAATATAGTGTTATTTTTTCATGCTCTCCCCTTGTTGTTCATGAAAAAAATAAATGTTAAAATCTTCCTAATCCCCCCATATGAATTTCCTCTATTTTACAAAGATAGTTGACTACTCACTCTACCCAATGTTGATTGTACTTCATCCCCGTGATATCCAATAACTATGGGATGTGATTCTCACACCCACCCTCTGACAGGTATCCAATTATTGGGATATCATATACTCAAACATAAATTAGAAGGTTTCACCAAACGATAATAAAATTCAGAAAATTTGGTTTGGCTTAATACCCTTAAACCATTTCCCCCTTGGACCCCTTTTAGATACTCCCAGACATTCCCCTCCCTTGTGGATTAATTGGCCCCCGTCTCTATCCATATTCCTAGCAGATGGAATCAAATTATTTTTATTAAAATTAGAAAATACATTTCACATATTACATTGCTTGGCCATAGCCACATTCATATCTATGTTCTACATTAATTAAATTGGGGATTATAGTGGGGATGTTATACCTCTAAATTTGGATATCTATAGACTCTTGATAAAGAGGTACTTGTTCATAGGCATGAATTGTGATTTGAAGCAATTCCACATGCATATGGTGATTATGTTGATACACAAAAACAATCATGGAAACCTTGCATTGATGGTTCACTAGAGAGTTGAAAACAACTTGCAAAAGAATATGTTCAAGCTTTTGTAGAGAGTTCGAATGGAAGATTCCCTAATCTTTCTTTTTTCAAATTTTTAAGGTTGTTTAGGTTGTTTATTCATTATCATTATTTACATAATGTTTGTGACAAAGAAGATAATTCAAAGCATTGGCTTGAAAAGAAAATTCAACACTTCCAACATACTATATGTGAGAGGGAAGAAATAAAACATCAATTGATTTTGAAGCTTTTCTAAATGAGTTGCATGCATTTGTTGATTCTCTTTGTGTTAATTGTGAGGTGTCATCCATTGTAGTGTACTTGACCAACCATTTTCCTATTGGGATGGTGGGGCACTAGAAAATTACCCAATTTCCCATGAATTCACCATAAATACACATCTTTGATATTGTTTGTTCTTTGTATGGTTAAATAATGAAATATGCATGCAGAATGACAAGAAATATCATGAAAAATTCATGAAAACACTCATAATTAAATTGTAAATTTATCATTAAATTTAACATCATTTAAACATTATAAAATATGCAGAATTTAAGAATGGAATTAACTTAAACATAATCACAGTGACTAGAACAATTATCTTTATGAACAATTACCAAACTAGTTGCATACAAGGGATGTTCCTCCCAAACATAGGCTTTACTGCTCCATTTCTCTCAGCATCAAGTCACCCATGATATGGGGCTATCATTCCACAAGAAAAAATGGCTCCTATCACTAGCTAATCTCCCTCACATAGCCCAATACCCTATTAAATTTATAGCATACATACTCGTACCTACACAACCCAATGGATGGGATCCCCTTATCTTCCCTATAGTCCCTTGGGAAATCCTCAATCCCTTTAGGGCTCGAGTGAAAACTATCCAAGAATCTCAAAGCTAAGGGATCCAATAATACATTTTACATGTGGATTCATAGTCACGACAATCCCATGATCATTCCTAAAGGAAATTTCATATCATATTTACGTAACAAGAATCCCTAGCCTTCTATCATGGGCATAGAAACCTAATTACCAACTAGGATTTCCCCTCAATATTTTAGTTTGCAGTTTGAATGGTGTTGGTTCAATACAATACCCTAGTGTATGTTTAGATGATGATTGAATGAATACAATGATGGTTGAATTTCCCCCATTGAACGCAAAATTAGAGAATAAGTATGCATGGCCTCATCTTGCCACTTGGCATCCCATGAACTCCACCTAACCCCCTTGGCACTCTTCCCAAAGTTGATTTGTCCTTTAGCATACTTTAAGGTAAAAGGACTTTAGGTTACAATAAAATATTATGTTTTTGGCTTTGGCCCCTTTGAGCCCCCTTAATCCCCTCTCACATTTCTCTCTTGTGGAATCATAGCCCCTCAATGTTATTGTCCCTCTCATATCATAGCCAACTATGTGTTTTAATTAATAAATTTGATACATAATTTACATAGATCATCCCTTGACAACATGATCTAGCTCAAATCCTAAATCATATATGTACAATTACTTTACAATTCTCGGGGATTAAAATCAGGGTGTTACATTCCCCTCCTCCTTATTTTTGCAATGTCTTTAGTGCACATCACCATACATGTCTCCATATGTATATTTTTAATATCAAAATTGTAATACCCCTAGGCCGAACCCAAATTGTAAATGTAAATGAAAATGTACTTAAGTTGGTGAGTTGTTTGATAACATTTTTGCATGCACCTCCCATGGTATAGTGTGCACATGTACTGTGCACTAAAATGATGAAGTGTGCACATTCCAGGATACCACATGCAACAAACTTAAGTGCGCGTGATTTTGAGGCGAGGGAGCCTTTGTGTATAGGTTGGTGAGCCAGTTATTATAATCTAGGAGGCTTATGTGTTGAATTAGGCCGAAGAAAAATAGATTCTAAAGGCCAATGAGCCTATTTTTGTATATGTGTTATCATTAATATAATACATCGTTGCGTGTAGACCGACCACGATAAAAGAGTATGGGGGGGACTAAACTCCACTGGTTAGGGAAAAGGGGCTAAAAGTTAAGGATAAAGGGATAATCTAGGGAGCTTAAGCCAAAAAGGAATATTATATTAATATTCCTTAAAGTATAAAGTATGGATAATTATTTTATCCTAAGTTCTAAGGATGGGGAGAAGTGGGCCAAAGTGGTTCTCAACATGAAAAGGGTCAAGTTGGGAACATGCATACATATAGTTTGGACTTAGTTCATTTGGTCATTGATTCCATCATCATTCACTCACTCATTCAATTGTCCTCTGTACCTTCATGTACCTATATTTGTACACGTACATATACCTGTAATGATATATGTACTTTCATGTCATTGTACCTGTATTTGTACCCATACCCATACCCATACTCGTACCCGTATCTGTACCCATACCTATACATGTACCTAGTTAGATTAAGAGTTGGACTGAAGAAGCGAGTTGTCATGCCCATGGGGTATTGAAGACGCAGTTTGTTAGGCCCATGAGCAATTTCTCTCTAAGTGAGAGAATTGCTTGGAATTGATTTCCCGAATGATCCAAAATGATCTTTTAAAGACTTGGTTAAGTTTTAAAGCATGAGTTCATTAACCAATTAGGAATTGAGGAAAGAAGGAGAAATTAATGATATATCATAGCAGCCATAATAAGAAATGAATATCTAAAAGTAATCACAAAGAATCAACAAACCATAACAGCAAAGTTGTTAACAGAGTTCAGCAATATTGCCTACATCTCTGGGCCTTTGTATTAGTGGGTGAGGATTTCTTATTTCTCTTCAATGCTTCAAAAGTACATCAGAAAAGTTTCAAATAGATTAAAAATTGGTCTGGTTGTGGTCTTCCCGACCTCAAGAATCCAACACAACTGATGGCACTGAAAATAGTTGAGCGTAGCTCCCGTAATTGGCCCACAAAGTTCCCCTCCTCAATGGCTTCCCTACATAAAAATTGATTTGGTTGTCAAATTCCTCAGCATTTCTCTTGTTCTGAACCTCTCTCATGTTTCCAAGAACCCCTGGTTTATATAGAATTGAAGTGGGCATCAACCTCCCAACTTCATCCCAAGATCTAGCCTCAAATCGAGCTCTAGATCTCCCAATATTGGGAAAAATCCATTAAAATCAGCATAAAATTTTACAATAATGTTTAAAATCCAAAAATGTGCAAATATAGGGTGCAACCCCTTTTCTCCAGGCCCTTGGCTGCATGGGACAGGGCCATCTATCATCGGGCTAGTAACTATTTGTTGGCCCCTTCGGTCTTGACTCTTGGTCTCATGGCTATGGCCCATGTGGCCAAGCCCTCACTCCATGCGCCCACATCTCTCAGCTTAGCCCTTGGTCTTTAGCCTCTGGTCGTTCGAGGCTGGTCCCCACCTATCGGGTATTATCCCTTAAAAATACAACACATGCAACTCAAATATTTATTCAGCAGTATATGGTTAAGCTCTAGTAGGTATCTTGATCAGTCTGCCCCCTTCCATGAAGTCATTAGCACCCGCGAAGGTAAGGGGTTCAAATCCCCTGGAGGTTATAACAAATTTTAAACTAGCTGACATTGGCTAAATTTGGGGTGCCATGTGGCACCCTCTGATTGGGCCACATGTAACCCTGTGATTGGATCATACCACACAGTCACCAACATAGTCGGCAATCCATTCATCGTACAATTAGCATGCCACATCATCGTCATACATCCCAGTCAGTTGCCACATCAACTTTCATCCAGCCCAGTCACCTACCATGTCACATGTCGTACAACCACATGTCATGCCACATCATCATCCATACTGCACACTCATCCTACCACATTAGCATCTGTACATCCCAGATGTCGTCTATACTACCACGTGTCAGACTATTATTGGGCCATGTCATGTACATATTGCCACGTGTCATCCGTACAGTGCCACGTAAATTTGTACAGGTGCCAACTCAGGCTAAAAATTTTGATTTTGAGTGACACGTGTCACCTCCTGGTGATGCCACGACATCATGATGATGTCATTCTGACCTCACCTATCGTACTGCTGATGTCAATAGTACGACCTATTGACTTTTTTGTTTTTTTGGGAAATCAGTCAGGACGCGATAACTTTCGCATACGACGTCCATTTATGAAAAAAATTATATGGTCGGAATCAATGCAATGAGACGAGCGCAATGGTGTTGGTTTTATATAATTCTGAGAACTTTGATTTTTAGGATTTCTTGGATCCATTTTGGATCATGCCTCCCCACTAAGACCTTTTGATCCTCCAAAAGGGTATTAACTAGTCATCAAGTGCGGGATAGGCCACCCCACTTGTTCTTTGTCTTTAAATTTTTTCATGTGCACCTATCTCATCAAGATCAATTGCAAAATAACCATGACAACTAACAACATATTTTTAGCCACTTGTACTCTTTCACATCTCACTGAATCCACTACCATCCATGTTGAAAACATTAGCAGCGATAACATCAGAAATATGACTACAAATGAACTAATATGTTTGTATTACTTGCTCGACATTAGATTATCTTGAAGCAAAGAATGATTTAACTTCCATTCTACAACCATCTCATGTTCATTCTTAAGATCAATTGTTTGACTTGGCACAATTATAGGTGTGTTGTTTTCATAAGTTGCCTTCCTTAATTGTTCCATTGTTTGAAGAGATTGATTTTCTTTTAAGTGATGAGATGTACAACATATTCGCTTCCTTCTTTAGTTAAGTGATATTGATTTTTTTCCATGTAGAATATTTCTTTGTGATCATACAAATAAGGAATTCCTAAGACCATTCCACATTCATTGAGTGGCACCACATCACAGGTTACCTCATCCACAAACTTTGATGAAATTGCAAACTTTAAAGTGCATTGTTTTGTTATGTGCAATTTATTATTGTTTCTTATCCATTTGAGTGAGTAAGGTTTATGATGCATCTTAGTGTTTAATCCCAATTGTTTAACCACTTCCTCTGAAATCAAGTTAGATTGAGATCCACTATCTATTAATGTATCGATCTTAGTGTGTTTCATTATCACCCTTATGTGAAACAACTTACATCTAGAATCATATCCATCACCAATTTTACTTGTCAAACCAACTGTTGTGATCTTAGTCTCATCAATTGAATCATATCCCAAGTCTATTGGCCATGTTGTTGATGCAATTGTTTGCCTCCCTTTCCTCTCTTTGAACCACTTCGGTCTCTTCTCTGGGTGCAATTTCCAGCAATGGTCATCATCATGCCCTTCTTTTTTGCAATTCTTGCAAGAGAGCTTCTCTTCCCTTCTTGTCGTTGAATTTTCTTTCTTACCATTCCCCTTCCTTTTGTTCTCTTTCCTTGAAGACAATTCCCCTGATACACCAACTCCTATTTTCCCTGCTTCAATGTATGTTTCTTGAAAATAAACCTCATCAAGATTAGTATGTCCAAACATAAATACAGTGTTACCAATATGTGCAGGTAAACCTCCTATATACTTCATAAGAGTTTCTTGGGTATGTAATGGAATATTCAATATTAATGTCATCTTATGAAATTCATTTGTGTATTCTTGCACTGTTTGTCCCTTTCTTAGTTTAAGACATTTCCATTCAATTAAATCCTTCTCCTTATAACCCAAAGGATTAAATTTCTTTCTAAGTGCAAAAACAAAATCTTGGCATGATGGAAATACATTACCCACTTTTTCCATGCCATTTTTCAACTTACTCTACCACCAGATGAGTGTTGTTCCTACAAGACGAAGTGATGCCAATTTGATTTGAGTTGCCTCATCTTTGATTTGTTGCACACTGCAATAAACTTCCATCTGTCTGACCCAACTATCAAGCCTCTAAGCATTGACTTCACCATCATACATGGGAAATTCAAATTCCACATCAAGCTTAAGTAAAGGCATATCATGTTTATGTTTATGGGAATGTTTTCTTGCAGTGGATTTCGAACTTGTACTTGAAGAAGAAGAAGTTGATGGACAAGGAGGTGAAAGAGGAGGTTTAGGAGGATCCTCTCCTTCTTTACTTTTGTCTTGTTTTGAAGATTCCCCTTGGAAAGACCTCTTTCGTTCCAAGTAATCCTCATATAATAAATTTACCATCTCAGACATGGAAAATAAAGTCTTTTGTAACTCAATCTCATTTTGAGACATGCCTTCTTTCGATGCCATCTCCTCACTTTGATAAGTCCTCTTTCTCGATCCAATCTTGGATTCCCCTTCTACAAGCTTGCCTTCACCACGATTCAGCTTTTCCCTAGTAATCATGCAAACTCAAAAACCAATCGTCAACCTGCTCTGATACCACTTGATCCGAAACGATCTTTTAGAGACTTGTTTAAGTTTTAAAGCATGAGTTCATTAACCAATTAGGAATTGATGAAAGAAGAAGAAATTAATGATATATCATAGCATCCATAATAATAAATGTATATCTAAAAGTAATCACAAATAGCCAGCAAACCATAACAATAAAGTTGTTAACAGAGTTCAGCAAGATTGCCTGCATATTCGGGCCTTCGTCTCAGTGGGTGAGGCTTTCTTATTTCTTTTAAATGCTTCAAAATTACATCATAAAAGTGTCAATAATATTACAAACTGGTATGGTTGTTTTCTTCTCAACCTCAAGAATCCAACACAACTGACGACACTAAAAACGGTTGAGTGTAGCTCCCGAAATTGGCCCGTAAAGTTCCTCTCCTCAATGGCTTCCCTGCATAAAAATGGCTTTGGTTGTCAAATTCCTCAGAATTTCTCCTGTTTTGAACCTCTCTAATCTAAAAATGAAGAAGACTTGTATTGTTGAAAATATTTGCAAGTAAAATTTATGTGTTAAAAGAAAATGGATCAACTTTGCAACACATCATTAATAGGATTTACACATTCAAGATGCATATAAACAGCAGCATAAACAATGAATAGAAAACACATAACACAACAAATGATAAAGGAGTTCACCCCTCTCTTGGGCTACATCTCCTAGTCCAGCTTCTAATGGATCATTTGTATTATTTGTTCAAAGTTCTCAAAAATGTTCTTTACAATGCTCAAATTGCCAAATATACTACTCCAATGGCTTCAGAACGTCCAAAAACCCCTAGCTAGGCTTTTTCGGCACCTTTTTTGGCCAAAAATTGAAGAAGTTAGGCTTCCTGGAAGTCCCCCCTTCAAGCTTGTTGTCTCTGCATCTACAAATTGCACCTCTCATGGCTCAACCTAGCCCACACGCAATTTAAAGCATAGAAAACTGGCACCGAACACAACTGCACAAACATTGCGAGCTATAGGATAGTTACGGGTGCACCTAGCCCCTAACTGCCAAGGCCGAAGTCGTATGGGCATGTGACCACGCGCATTTTCAAATAGGGCTCTGTCCCATAGGCAAATAGAAACATAACATGTGGCGGGTCATTCAATTGTTTAAACCACAAATCAAAACACAAAACGCATGTTCCCATTGCATTGGAGTCATATGATATGGTCATATGATATGGCGGATACAATTGCGGGCTGGGGCTAAGCCCCGGCCTGGACCCCCCACCGACCATACATAAAGTTTAATTCAAATGGATTTAAACCCACATATATAACAAGGAACAAATTGGGTTGTGTTGGCAGCATGTACTATGCAAAGGCTTTACATGAGTGTGGAGGTCACGGGGTCGAACCCGGTGGACTCCAATAAATTTTAAACGAGCAACCAATAATAGGGTGCCACATGGCAGCCCATGACTGGGCCACGTGGCACCGTACAACCAACCACAATATGCCATGTGTCACAATAACATTCATCCAAACCTGCCAACTATGTCACTCAACTCTGCCATGTGTCGTACGGACTACCACGTCAGCAGCCATACGGACTGTACGGACTGTATAGTCAGCACCCCATTCTTTTTTTCCCTGTTTGTCATTGTGAATAGAACATGATATCTCTCGCTCCCGACGTCCGTTTGAACCCAAACAAGTTGTGTTGGGTTCACAATGACGATGCCTACGCTCTCATTTGATTTGAAGCGATTCTGGGCACTTTGAATTTTTGAGCAAAATTTGATCCCCTGATCACACCTCCCCATTGGGAAGCTTTTGGACCTCCAAAAGACTATTTTCAATCTATTTTAAGATGAGGGTATAGTTCCCTCACTCTTCCAACCTCAATCCACTTGGATTTT